>JANTPZ010138152.1:0-18600 GCA_025593235.1 Vachellia pachyceras
AAAATCTCACTCTCTCCCACTAACCATTTCTAGGTGCAAGTTCATCCAAGGGAAAAGATAAGGTTATGGAAGCATGAAGCTAAATTTATAATGCCTTCTTGGATGATATTTTGGTTATGTATTAATATGATGTTTTGGTTTTAAGTTGGCATGTAATATGTGATGTATATATATGCACATATGGTTGATATATTCTAGTTAAGGAACCTCAATTTCATGGTTAATCATGGTTGAAAAAGAAGTAGAAGTTAGGGTTTCAAATGGCAAAAGCTTGAAGTTGGAAAAGTTGATGAAATGCTAAAGTTAAGTCAATTAAACCCCTAACTTTGGGCTGACAAGAAACAGAGCAAATGAACTCCAAATGGAATGAAATTTTACAGGAAAATATTTCATATTGTGAGCTTTTTAACAAGCCAAAGAACACTAAATTTAGATTTTTGTACAGAAAGTTATTAAGTTCCAAAGTTTGAGGAAAATCACTGAAAAACCTAGGAAAAATAGAAAAATGACCAAGTGTACAGTACATGTTTACGAATTAAACTGTATCATTTGGACAAGTAAATGACTCAAGGAGTATTTTTCCCTTGTAAAAGAACTTACAAGCTTAAAATAGAAATTGGAAGCACTCAATTCGATTTTTCTACAATTAGTTATGAATTTTCAAAGTTGGTCCTAAAACCAGTGAATAGTAACTTTCAAAAACTTGAAAGTTTTCAAATTGAAACTTTTGGATCCTTTGATCATAATGAGGCTTCCTTTTGATTATAATTCACTTTGTAATGAAGCTAAGGGGTAAGTTAAGGAGTGTCACACCTCTTCTGTTCATGAGCACTTATATTTATAAAGCTCATAGAGTTCATCATAATCAAGGATTAATATTTTATTAATATTGAAAAATTCGAATTTTAATTTCAAGAGGATATTCTAGATCTAATCTTGAAATTCAAATTTCAAAAGAATATTCTAGATCTAATCTTGAAATTTGGATTTCAAAAGGATATTCTAGATCTAATCTTGAAATTCGAAATTCAAAAGATATTCAAGATAACACACAAATATTATTGTACAATTTATCAAATAAATTAAATTGATGCTAGTTATTTAATTTATCAAATAAATTAAACTAACAAACACAATTTAATTCAACATAATATTGTGCGATTTCGAATTTCAACATATATACATATATATTTAAAATTTGAATAAACCCTAGAAATAAAGCTTATGTCGGGCTGTTCTTGCGTGACACTCTGTAGGCCCATATAAAGTTGGCAATGGGCTAATCTCACCATAAGCCAACAAGTCGCAAGCGGTCTCTAGCAAGACATTACGATTACCCGAATCATAAGGGGATCGTTAACACGATATAACCTTTCATGCAACCACATCATGTCCCTTTTGTCACGCGATATCTCGGTCAAGGATGAGGCATGGATGACGTCATCCTTCTATTCTTAACCATTACTTTCTCGATCCCTGAGTAGTCAACTCAAAGCAACGAAAAACCCCTTTTCGTTATAGTATGGCCATACATTTCTCAGACTCACCCATCGAGGGGCCCAGTAATATCTCTGAACTAATGTGAGGGACAAATCCCATCTTGATCACTCAGATTCCTCCACATGAAAACCCTTAAGCCCGATTATAGCCTTTATCGTCACCTAGATAAAGGTGACTTTTGACTAAGTCAAACCTTAGTGACTTTCATGCAGGAATCCATGATGATCTCAGGTCAAAGGGCATTGTGACATGATTACATATGAGATAAGCTAATACCTTAATCCATGCAGCTTTCTCATAGACCGACCTTACAAGTGCCTATGACTTTGACTCGTATCTCCATACCTTATCAAAGTCATACTAGTCTTACTTTATCTTTGTTCCCACAGAGATAACCGACCAGGGACATTTAGGGCAATATTTATAATTTGCCCATGGATGAAATTATCATAATAAACATACAAAGGTTATGATAATTAAATGGAGAAAATTAAAATAAATAATGCGTGAGGTACAATGGTTGGCCCCTAGGGCACAATTTCCAACTCTTATTTTGAAGAGGTCTACTCCATGGGCTTGTTTTCTAAGCCTAAAACACTTTTTCTATGAAAGGAAAGATTTTGGTTTCTGTTTGGTTATTCATTTTCTTCATTCATTTTCTAAAGGCTTATGATTTATACACAGATACGATGAAAAAAACCAACTGAAAACAAAATGGTAAGCAAGAAAGGAAACCAATAGTGCAATTCAACCAACCTGCTTGCATAACTCATATGAAATTCATGCTTGGACAGTAGGGGAATTACCACATAACATGTATGATAAGCAAGAGATCATAGTAATGGACATACTTTAATCATACGCTCAAATTTTCATGATTAAACTACCAAAAATTCATGTCTGTGATACCTCAGGAACCTGTATGCTCTGATACCACTAAAGGAATTCGGGTATGCTTGACAAGTCAAACATATACTGCAGATACCCACGCCGAATTCAGATCACGGGTATGGATCTGAATATAAGACACAACAAAAGCACGGAGGAGAGGGAGAGCTTTTTTCACATAGGAGAGAAAACTCTTGTTTAGGGGCAGAGCGTTCTGTGCACACACACTTCACGTATGCTCATGGTCCTCAAATAGAGGGATTGAGGAAATAACCGTTCCCACACATTTTTCTCCTCAACAGTTCCCACATAAATCTCAATTTAATAATGGGAAATTTATTGGGAGGTTCCAAAGAAGGAACTTATTTAATGAATGGTCCCAATTTTGGAAATATTTATTAAAAGGTCCTATTGGCAACGTGAGGTGCTGTCAATATAGCATATGATGTTGTCAATGTATAGGACGTCATGTTGTCAATGGGACCTTTTGATAAATATTTTCAAAATTGGGACCATTTATTAAATAAGTTCCTTATTTAGGACCTCCCAATAAATTTCCCTTTAATAATTTCAAATTTATTCAATTGGCAATATTACAACTTTGTTCCCACATATTCTCTTATTTGTGTTTTTATCCCAAAATATATTTTGGGCCTAATCCAATAAGGGTGGACTGGCCCATATTCCAACACTCATATTCGAAGGTAAAGCCAAACGGTAGATAACAGTTTCCAATTCATTCCATTATTTGGAATAACCCAAAATACTTCATATTGAGCTTCTTATTTTAAGCTCTATTTAACTCGATGGAGATCTATATCTCTCGTCACACTAGGCCTTTCAGTACACCATTTGGATAGTTGAATGATAACTGTTACTATAAATACATTTAGCTAATATTAAACATACATTCCAGTTCCTTTTTAACTCCAGCACATACGCTCTCAATACATCATTGAGCGGCAGATTTAGTCTCTATTGGCTAACTTTGTTTGCATAGCCAGAAAATATACCAATTCTATCATTCGGTCCGATGATCACCCAAATCACAAAAAGGTCCATCGGTTCTAGCAATTCCACATTAACATCCATTATAACATTATCCCACTTCCATTATGGAATCGACGGAGGTTGCAATATTCTTGGTGGCTTCCATTATTCTATCTTCATTCTCCGACAGATACGACATCTCATCACATAAACGATGATGTCTTGGAAATGGCTTGTGATTAATGGCAATAATATTGTTGATTATGTAGGCAAATGTTTAGTGCAAGAGGATTAATTTTAAGGAGACCAAGAGAGCTTACAAGTTAAAAGGAAAGTTAAAGAGGAAAAGGTAGCAAGACCTTCTAACCCTAAGCTTAATTGCTTTGAAAAAGTGTATGAATTATGCATGACTTGTGTTGAAAATTGTGACGATTGAAAGTGTGAATATGTGCTTTTGTTTGCTATGGCCATATGCATTTCATTGTTACATGTTGCACTTTTATGAATTCACACTTATTTTGAAAGTTGTCATGCAATTTTATAATGTGTGTTAGAAATTTTGCTACTGGGATTTCTAAAAATCTCACCCTCCCCCCCACTAACCATTTCTAGGTGGAAGCACATCAAAGGGTAAGGAGGAAATCTATGAAGCTTGAAGTAGAAATGTGCATATGTGTATGAATGGAAATTATGTTGTAAACTTTACATTATATTGTTGAGATTTGTAAAGTGACATGTAATATAACTCATGCATGTATGATGGACTCATGATAACTAATGTATGCCTAAGAATTCCTAATTAGATAGGTTATTATGATTAAGAAAAGTTTAGAAATCAAAGTGATAAGTTATGAAGTAAGTAGGACTGAAATTTGACTAAGTGCTGGAAGTAAAGTTAGTCATTTTTCCTACTTTGCCCCTGTCGGGAAATAGAGTAATTGAACTTCAAATGAGTTTAAATTTTACGGAAAAATAGTTCATGTTGCAAGGTTTAAAATGAGCCAAAGATCACTGGAATTAGAATTTCAAACAGAAAGTTATGACTGTTCAAAGTTGACGAAAAATCACAGAAAATCCTGGGAAAATGAAAAATTACCATTTGAACAGTACATTTTCACGAATGAATATGTACCAGTTGGACCAGTTACTGTTCAAATTAGTATTTTTCCCTCATAAAGGAATTTGTAAGCTTCAAATAGAAGTTGGAACCACTTGATTTTGATTTGTCTAGAATTAGTTATGAATTTTCAAAGTTGGCCTGAAAAATTGTGAATAGTAACTTTCTTAAAAATGAAAGTTTTCAAGTTAGTCCCTTTTAACAATTTGAGTTACTTGAGGCCATAATTTGGTTCCAACTCATCATAATGGAAGCTAAGAGGGTTAAGTAAGAGGTGCCACAAGAAAGGCCTGCCTCCTCATCAATTTACAGAAACTGGATTTTAATTGATGTGAGGCACAGCGGGTATAGGTAGGTCTGCCTCCCCATCAATTCCCAAATATTAGCATCATATTTTCCATCCCATGTAACCATTTGATCATTCCAAATGAGCCTAGCCAGCAGCAAAGTAATCCGGAAAAAATTTATATAAACTGTTCACAAATGCCCATTATTCTTCTCTAAAGATTTAGAGTACACAATACATCACCAATCAAAGATTATGACAAACTAATCTAGGTACTGCAGGAAAACATTCCATAAATACAACTTACAAACTATAGAGGCAGTCATCAATCCAACGGCATTACTAGAATCCCGCAATATCAACATCTAGTCTAAAAAGCAATTTTAACAATATTCTGCTCGAATCCGGAGTTGATGGTAACCTGACTTAAAATCAATCTCAGATAACACTTTGGCTCCACATAATTGATCTAACATATCATCAATTCATGGAAACAACTAATCATCTTTCATTATCATCTCAGTCAATTCACAGTAGTTTATACGCAATTTAAGACTCCCGCCTTTCTTTCCACAAAGAGAACTGAGGTCCACATGACACACGATGGGCCAAATAAACCCTTTCTCTAGGAACTCTTAAACCCGCTACTTTAGCTTCATCATACCACCTGAAGTGATTTAATGCAGAGTCTCCAAAATTTCAGCTGTCCCGGGTATTAAATCAAAGACAAACTCTACCTCTCACTAGAGGTAATCCATCAATTTCCTCGAATAACAAGTCCAGGAACTCCCTGACTACCGCAATATCTAGAAGGGATCCTTTCATTTCATATTCAAACCCTTCTGGAGGCATTTCTCTATTTTCATTGATATTTACATCATTAAGCTCCCATTTTGACGCTTTTCACTATTCCTTGCCTCCACATAATATCTCATACTTAGCTGGCCCGATTACTCTTTACTACCTTTGGAATCCCTTACTGTTTGTCATATTTCTCAGGCCACATTTCCCTTACTATATTGCTTAGGCTTTCAAACACGCATAGCCCATCTATTACCTTTTCCATGCCAACCTGCTAAGTCAAAGGATTCAACCATCCTTACTATTTCTTTTATAATCATCACCATGACGCTGCGGAGAGGATTATCTCATGTATTATCATGTACCCAAATTATTCAAGGGACTTTATCCTTGACTCATACTAGCCCATTCTTTCCTTTTCATTTTGGGGGTATTCTGTATGCCATTTTTTTTATCATGTTGGAATGTATAGAAAGAGAAGCACCATATATTTCACCATCAGTGCAACTATCGCACATCATATGAAAAGAGAAGCACCCCATGTTTTACCATTGGTGCAACTATCTCATACTATTCCTGTCTCTCAAGAAACAGCTCGCCTAATAGCGACGATTTATCCCACTGATCCCTGCCTATCAGGGTCCTACCCCTTCTTGTCTATCAGGAACTAGCGCGTCCTACCATGGCAATATCATTCTGGCATAAGAGAATCGCCACCCAAAAGTTAGAGAGATATTTGTTGGCTATCACTTTCTCTAACATACTTTCCGTTGGGTACATCACCTTTTCATCATCTAACAACGTATTTTGTTCCCATTCGGAATTTCTCATAACCTCTTAATCACTTAGCAGTGACATTTAACATTAATGAGAACTTCATTTCTCACTTTGCAGGTTGGTCTGATTGTTACACATTTTCTGATGCCTAAAGATATGATAATATCATTAATCACAACCACAATTTTGAAGGTGTAATATCCATTATTTTTCTACAAATTGGAATAGAGGTCAAACCGATAGTTATGAGATAAGATAAGGCCCAGAAATAAATGTAATGAAAGGGAAGATGTCAATGGATCAAAGAGACCCTGGTCAATTTATTCCTAAGGCTTTAAAATTACTAAGAACGTAAGCCAAGGATGTAAATGTCATTAAGTATAAAGACTAAGGGCAATATGGTCACTGGATAAAAAGGGCCAAACCAGTAGTCAGAAGCCAAGTTAAAACCCACAGATAGAAAGAGCGGAAAAAGTTGATGTCGATAGGCTGAATAATCGAAAGTCAGACCTGGCTCAGCGGGAGAAATTTTATGAGAACTCCACCGTTAAGCGTGCTCGCCCTGGAGCAATCTCAGGATGGGTGACCTACTGGGAAGTACGCAAAGGTCATTACACAAAAGATAAAGAGCGACAAGGTCAAGGGCAAAATGGGAATTATGAAAAGTTAGACAGTGTAAGGGCGTTTTGGTCATTAAGAGAAAGCGTAAGGGCATTTTGGTCATTTGACAAAGTTAAACTCGAAGTCAAAGTCAAAAGTCAACTATTGACCAAAACATCAGAAAAATTCACAGAGGTCCAAAAGATAGGGTAGAACTCACTGATTGACAGGGATTTGATGGATTGTTGAAAATCGACCTAGAATTTTATTTATAGAATTTTGAAGATTTAATGGCCGAAAATAATTATGAGGTATCAAGAGACCTTAATCAGTTGATTTCAGGGCATAAAAAATTTAATGAATTTTATAGTATTTAATAAAATTATTGCCCGGTGTACGACTAAGGCGATTTCCCCGAAAATCGGGAAAAATACCCCGAAATATAATTTTTTTCAAAAATTAATTTTTGAAAATCTAGAGGGCATTTTGGGAAAAGAAAAAGGTCTAGATTATCAGTGAAAAATGTAGAAATTTTTAAAGCCCTAAAAGTATTTTGCCCTCTGATTGCTCGCTTTTCAGGGATTTTGACAGGATAAAATTACCCTGTTATTTTTGGATGAATTTCATAGGTATTTTTGGATAAATATTTTTCCATATTAGTAAATGAATTATAGAGATTAAAGGAGGAATAAAACATCTTCAGAAAAGTAGAGAAAGATTTACCGGAATAAAGTTATGTTTACCGGTAGAAGTTGTAATCGGATGAAGTAATCGAACGGTAACCGATTTGGTTGGTGTAACCAAGTCTTCAACCAAATTTTATCCATTAGTACAGCCATTAATGACCACTTTATGATGACCAATGAGATGAAGCTATGTGTTAAAAGTCTTGGAAGAATTATGGCCATTGGATCAAGGAACTTTTCAAGATGCATTATCAACCGTTGGATTAATCTTACCACTTTATTAAACTATTTTAATTTAGCGCATGGGTGACATAAGCCATGATACCACAAGTGTGAGTCATATAGACACATGGCAAGATCATGCTCTTCATGAATAAGATTTGTCCATTTGTAAAGTTGATCAAAAATCAAGGGCTAAGATTTAACCAACACATGTTGTAAATATGTCAAGGTTGAAGGGCCTTTTGGTAATTTAAGTGTGTAGATTTTTTAAAGGGATTTAAGAGGCTTCTTGAAGACTTCATTTGCAGCCTCTAAGTTATCAAAACATACAGAAAAAGAGAGAAAATTTCGTGCAAGAGGAAGAGGAAGAGAAAGCGAAGAAAATTCCATACAAGTTAAAGGTAAGTGTGATTTTCACTTAAAATCCCTCATATTCATGATCTCTAGCTTCTTCTCTTCAATCCTATAGGTGTATTTCTATGGCTCATGAAGGATTATGGCTGCTGGAACTAAATGATTTTGAAGAGAGAAAATGAAAAAGAAAGGGATTTAGAAAAAAGAGTTGTTAGAAAACAATTCTATGCATGATTTGGAACCTATTGGTGATTGTTTTGTGTTATTTGAGTTGTGCATGGATTTTTAGCTTGAAACCCTAAGAGGAAAGTGCTGCACGAAATTGATATGCATATGGAGGATTGATTTTGTGCTAAATAATTATTAGGAAGTGGATTAGAAACAAGACTATGCAAGTGTATTTAAAGCAAAGTTGAAAAATCCAATGTTTGGAAATTTTCCAGATTTTCGTCCAGATCTGGTTCATGAGGAAATAATGTGATTTTGATGATTTTGATGCTTCCATTGAGTTTTGAAGGCAAAATTGTGTAGGTTAAAAGTGAGAAAAGGATTTGGGAAGCATTTTGAATCATAAGCATAAGTTTTGAAGTTGTAAGGGTCTTGAAATGGCCAAGAGAGGTTATAGTGCGTTTTGTAGTTCTTTTGCATTGTTGATGACTTGAAAATGATGGTTATGCTCTTGATTAATGTTTAGGAAGTTGAGAACCCAAAGAGCTTGTTGGAAAGGTTCATCAAGAAAGCTTTAAACCTTAAGGATAGCTAAGGAGAAGAGGTAGATTAGCAATTATTATTTTAATTACATTTCATTGTGTTTATTGCATGATTACTTGCTTTGATATGGCTTGGTTAACATGCTATGGTGTGGATGTTAAAGTTATGATATGATGAAGATTGCCTTGTTGCTATGTTATGTGACATGTGAGGTATGCATAGCAAATTAATTTCAAGGTTAAGTAGGTATCATGTTTTTAAATGCATGAATGTGATTATGTAATAGTTGCTTATGCTACTAAGATTCCCAAGAATCTTACCCTCCCAATGAAACCCAAATTCTAGGGCTAGCTTATTCAAGAAGAGATGAAGGAGAAGGAGAAGGCTTGAAGATTTGGTAAGTAGTTAATAAACATTTATGAAAAGTTGTAAATACCCATAAGGGTATTATGTGTCGATTGCAGTTGGTAGCATGTGTGGTAGGAGATTTTATTTCCAAGCATGCTAGGATAGTTTAAAATGCTCCAAAGGCATTAATATGGCAAGATAAAGCAACCATACCTCAAATTGGATTAAGCATAAACAAAGGGGGTAAAAGTCAACAAAAATTGGACTCAAAGTTGACCAAATCCGTACAGAGCATTTGTGGGAGTTAAGATGTGAGATTTTACCATCAAATAGATCTGATTTTTCCCTTTAAAATTAGTGGTAATTCATCCAAATCCAATAACCATACTAAGAGATTTGTCCTTCCAAAGTTGGGCTAAAATACTGGAAAAATAGAAAATGACCAGATGAACAGTAGTTTTTGAAATAAAAAATGGGCATGATTTTCAAGATATACTGTCCAGAATTTATTTTTCCTCCACATTTGATTCAAATATCTTTCAATAGAACTTGGAATCACTTAATTCTGATTTTTCTACAATTAATTATGATTTTTCAAAGGTAAGGCTATTTTTAGAAAGTTATGAATAGTAATGCGAATCAACATTTTTCAAATATCATTTTTCACAAGCTTTAGCCAACTAAAGTGATTCCAAATGCTTCCGTTGTACATGTTAAATGCTATGAATTAAAGGTATTACATTTTTTGGTATCAGAGCATGATTTTTGGCAGTAGATTTATTGCTTTGATTTTGAGAAAAAATTTTACTATTTATTTATTGGCTTTTGGTCATTTTCTTTCCAAAGAGCTATGTCCTAAGGTTTATTATCGGATTAACATCAATTAACCTACAAATTATCCCCAAAAAAAGAGTAGTGTATGAGGTTTGATGGTTGACACATTGGTTATATAGAAGAAGCTAATAGATGGAAGTAAAGCAAAAATGGAAGTTAATTAGTTAAATGATATTGGATTTGAAGATAGCCCAATCTTAAGCAACTTCAGTAGTCAGATAGAGCCATAAGAAAGTTGAAAACAAATAGTTGAGATGGATTATGATAGGAAAAGTTGAACAAGAGTCTTCGATGCCTGGAAAAGGGCTACTGCTTTAGAATAATAATTTTGGTAATACAAAGATATTATACTAGTTTATGGAGGGTACATAAAGAATAATTAGTTAAGTATGACTGTGTTACCTGCTGCTTGATAATTAAAGAAAGGAGTGATATAGATGGCCTAAGTTCTGATAATTCTGTTAATATTAAGGTTATAGAAGATCGTTGGAAGCAATAGCAAGGATCTCCTAGCACAGACAATTTGAGTTCCATAGATCCCATTCAGATGATATTGGATAGACTGGACCGACATGAAATGATGATTGAAGAACTTAGGGCAATTCAAGCACAATTGGAGCAAGAGAGGATAACAGCTATAGCATCGATACTTTCCAACATTAGACAGCCAGAGCCTCAGACTGCACATCCAATTTGGCAGTCAAGGCTAATAATGTAGCATAGAGGCATGAGGCAGTGGAACACGAGACTCGGTATTCCTACAGAAGGATATAGGCTGCAAAACCTAATCTAAGTACCTTATCCAAACTATGATGACTTCTATGACTGGAGGAGGAAGCTCAGATAGAGCTGAAAAGAAAAAGGCTCCTCGTCATTTAAAAAGAAAGAAAAACCCCAACAAGAAAGGAAACCAATGTAAGCAGTGTGGCAAGAATCATGGAGTACAACCATGTCTTGCAGGGCAAGACGTATGCTATGCTTGCAGACAAGCTGGGTATTTTGCTAAAGAATGTCCACAAGAGACAAAAGGAAAAGGAGTACTCATTCATGAAGAGCCTTCCACCTCAACAGAAGAGATACCAGATATGAAGCAAAGTATAATTGAAATGTAACTGTTATGCTAAGTTAGATATGAAAATCCTTTTGTTAGGTATATGATGTAGGTAAACTCCTATAAAGGATATTATGACGTACTATGTTATGTGATATTGGTACTTTTATGATATAGCATTTACTGTTAATTATGATGGATGACCCATCTATTGAGTAACAATAAAAGGGATTAGCAATCTTGAGTATGAAAAGTAGAAGAAAAAATTGTTGAGAAAATTGATATTTTCAATGATCAGTGTGTGAAGAGACCTCTTCAATTAATCAATACATATTCATTATGAGGAAAAGAATTGGAAGAGGATAAAAGGATTACTAGGTATACCTCAGATAGAGATTTCAAGAATGGTAAGAGATTATAACAAGTAATAGTTATAGAGGAAATGATTCGAGGGTAAGGTTTGACCCTAAAAAGAGGTGGTACCATAATGGAGTAAAGTTTCAATTAAGCAAAGAAAGTTACAGAATCATGAAACGTAACTTGAATTATTATGGTAAAGTTAAGGTGACCACAAAGGCAGTAAGACCCATATGAGATTGATGTAAAAGGCTCATAGAGCAATGATAGAATGAGGAATAAACTCATGATAGACTCCAATGCGATCTTACCAGTATAAATGAATCAGATTTCATTAGAACTTTTAGTTAAGCATGCTTGGGAGAGAGTAGTACCAGGATGGGTAACCCCCTGGGAAGTTTCATAGAAATGATGGTAAGGATCACAGAAATTGATCATACCCTTTAAAGTAAAAGGGACATGCTAATAGTATGTTAAAGTTGAATACTTTATGAGTAAATGTATACAATGGTTTGATTGTGCTAGATCTCAAGCACAGTAAAAGTATTTATGTTAGCTAGACAGAGGCTCGTAAGTTATCCCAAATGGTGCAAGGTATAAATAAATAAATGCCTTTTAAGAAGGATATTGGGTATAAGTCATTTAGAGAATTATTACAAATAAGAGGATTTCAAGAGGAATTTTATGATCTACATGTGATCATTCTAGCTAAAGCTAAATTAAAATCCTTAGCATGCGTTAAATGACATTGTTTAACAGATTCCCTAAGGTATTGAGGGTGGTATGTGGATTTTATGAGAAGTTGAGATACTTCCAAAGCATAATTTCAGATAAATGATGACATAATACTGAGCAAAGATGCTAGATATTTTAGATGGAAAGTGAGTGAATGATAGCCTTATGATTAGAAGAAATTATTTAAGATTCCAAACAGCAGGAACATTTAAAGAATGGAGGTTGCTGTATGATGAGGCTAATCAATGATGACCAGTAGATAACCATGGTATTGAATGATCGGGGGATCATAAGAGTAAAAAAAGAAAAGAAAAATAGTATTTTATAAAAGATGTAGATGATGAGGAATAGAGGAAGATATGTTATGTTGCACCCAGTAATTGTAAAGATACTCAAGAACTTGATGATGCCATATGTGATTTAAATCCCCAAAATTTCTTACATTTTAAGGCATCTAAGAGTGGTATGAGACTCAGAACAATCATATAATTGAGAAGTGAAATAAATGCCATTACCAACTGATTCAGAAAGTTAAGAGACGTTTCCCTAACCGGGATATAAGATGACACGATATGATAAGGAAGACAAGAAAGGTTCCCTTGTTGGGATAAGGTACGTTGCATCATGATAAGAAGAGGAAGTACCCAACAAAATGTATATTAGAAAAAGCTTTAGCTAAAACATATCTCTCTAAAATTTGGGATGGTGATTTTCATATGCCATCGCCGCAGTTAGGCGTAAAATCACAGCAGTTTGGTGAGCCACTTCCTGATAGATAGGAAGAAGAGCAAATCCCTAATAGACAGGGATTATATCAACAGAAGCAGCTACTTCCTGATAGACAAGAGGAAAAGCTAATCCTTGATAGACAAGGATTAAGTGGGACCAGTCGCCACAGTTAGGTGATCTACTTCCAGATAGACAGGGAGGAAAGCATAAACATATTCCTGATAGACAGGAATCAAATAGGACCATAATGGGAAAGCATTGTGTGCTTCCTATATTGTCCCAACAAAGAAAGAAAGTAACAAAAGCAAGGCATATGGAGTAACCATTCCCAACACAAAGAGAGAAAATGAGTTGATATTGGTGAGGGACAGAATCTTTTGAATAGCTTGGGTACCAGATAATTCAGTGAAATGAAAAGAATGTAAGGTGATAAATCCTTATCATAAGATCTGTCTTTACCATTTCTAGGTGTAACATATGTCATCTATCTCCATTCCTCATCATATGCATTGTTATGATAAGCTACCTGACTTTCCCTTCGATAGCACTTAGGATTCCTTGACCAATTTACCTTGTTCATTTCACTTTTGCAATTTATTCACATGGGAATCCTTTATCACATATAGATTTAAGCCTATATACTAGTAGATAATTCATGATGAAGTATCCTCAAACTTCATTGCTAGTACTATGCCTTTTTAATTTTTATTAGTCATAAAATAAAGGGGACATCCAGGTTGGGACATCTATTGTGGCTATTGCTGCACATCGGGAGTTGTAGCTATTACTACGCCTCTTACAGTCCATCCAATGCATTCATATTAATCATGAGGCTTTTTAACAATTTCCAGTACCTTTAATACTCTTTGCACTTCCACTTTGTCTCTTACATTACCGGCCACAACTTCATCAACAATTTCTCAATACCTTAATATCTTAGAATGGCGGCCATCAAAGCCTAGGGCCATTCTTTATCACTAGTTGCATCTAGGGCTAATTACTCTAGATAAGCCTATCTGGCCCTTTGGATCCACGACAGATGAAAAGTTCACCCTTGCAAAGTTGTATGCTCTCGGAGTCCATTAGTGTTCGTACTTAAATGGCATACTAGAGAAGCAGCTTTACCATTTTTAATCCCCTTACATTTCTTGTCATCCATAGGGGCTCTATAATCCACATTTGGATTCTTGGGCTGCTCTTGCACTTCATTCAGGCTCCGAACAAAACTAGAACATTAGAATCTGATAAGGAAGAAGTAAATGCAGATTTTGTCTTCATAGAAGACTTATCTTCTTCAATGTTGATCGGCCTCTCTGGCTCAATCATAACAGGTTCTTCCTGAAACTGCGTCAACCAAGCATCACATCTTAGTCTCTTTCTCAGAGAAAGCTCCTCTGTAAGTACCAGCATCTCTACCGGGCTCTCGAGTTTCGGGGTAATAAGATCCAGCTCATATGCCTCTCTAGCTCATCTGGATATATGGTAACTGAAACCCTCGTCCATGTAGAGTGGTATACTCTCAGAGCCCTCGGGTGTTAGAATCCAGTATGTGCTGAAGGGAAATAATCTTTATCAAATATCGAACCTTCATATCCTTATCCCCTGTATATTCTGGTAGTTCTTGTGCTAGCTCATTCACTTTTTTGAACACTTCATTTGAATTCTGAAATGATTCCATCACATTGGAACCAATCTCTAAAAGTTCCTACTTATCATGTTCTTCCACTGGTGTGCTGGGCTTTTCATGTTTAGCCAATCACATTTATTCATATAATAATGAACATAAGATATAGCTATCTAACATGTACTCATAAGAGGCAACCAATGCATAGCACATCATTTAGCTAATGACATATCAATTTCATATGCATATTGAATAATAGTGAACAATATATCAATAACAATGCACAATTATTCCAAACAAATCCCAAACCTTTGTTCTGATACCATTACAATGTAACACTCCTTATTTTCCCCTATAAGCTTCATATTAGATCACTATTAAACCACTTTAGGGCCTTAGATAACTTAAATCAACCAAAGAAGTGAACTTGAAAATTTCATTTTCAGGTTACTATTCACTTTGTCATTTTTCAGATTTCTGGGCCAACTTTCAAAAATCATAACTAATTCTAAAAAAATCAAAATGGAGTGGTTCAAATTCCTATTTGAAGCTTATGAAGTGATCTACAGTGAAAAATACTCACTGGTTCCAAAGCATTCCCATATGATACAGTTTATTCTGTGAAAATCACTATTCATTTGGTAATTTTCCAGTTTTCCATATTTTTCTCTTACCTTTGGAAAATCATAACTCCTTATCTACACATCCAAATTTAGCTCATTTTAAAGCTTAGAACGTTTAGTAAGTAACTTTAAAGTTTCAAGTCATTTGGAGTTTGTTTGCGAATTTTCATCACTGTTCCAAAAACATGACAGATTCTTGGGTTCTGGAGCCCTTCACTTAAAACTTTAGCTTTTCTTTACAAATTTGCCAAAGCCTCTTTTTAGTTAAGTTTTATCCTCTTGCAATGCATGATAAATTCATTAACATCCCTTAGAATTTAAACCCTTACTCATGCATGCATCATCATATATCCACTTACTAATAAAGTAAATGTTTATAATTACATAACTTCAGCAATCCTCAACATAACTTCAAACTAATTCATAATTTCTAAAATCAAGCTCATAATATCATGCCATCTTCAATCACCATAAACCTTGCTCTTATCCTTTCTTGTGCTTGTACCTAAAATGGTTAGTTGGGAAGGGTGAGATTTCAAAGAAATCCCAGTAGCAAACACTATAATAATACATCTACATGCATGATTATTACATCAAAACACGTATGCCATTTAACAAGAACAATCAATCATGTATTCATCAAGCCAAGGCAATCATTGCATAACAATCATCATGCTTTCACACAATCAAAGTTTCATACAACAAACATGGCATTTAACACATTTATATATATAATCAATGCAAAGTAGATGCCAAAGTTAGGAGTGTTAGTACCTTGTCATCTTAATTTCTCCTTTAGCTTGAATGCTTTCTTAATTACTTGAGGAACTAATTCATTTCTCCAAACTCTTGCCTACACAATTTATAACATTATGGCCATTAAACACAAGCCATTTTCAGGATAAAAATCAATGTCAATCTCCCTAAAACATCCTCTTTATGAGCCTTAAGACTTTAAACTTGTCTTTAATTTTTCTAATGCTTCCCTAAACTTGTGGTCACTTTTACCCTACACAAAAACTCATTATAAACCCATTGGAAGCATCAAAATCATCAAAAGAACAATCCTTCCCAAAATTCCATAACTGGCCGAGACACTTCCCAAAATCATCAACATGAATTATTCAACTTTCAACACTTATACCATCATACTCTTGATCTCAAACTCATATTCATGGATTTATAGCTTGATTTTAACTCTCCCATATCAAGTAGAAATTTGGGCAGCATCTCCCCTTAAAAGTTCATCATTCTCAAATGTTACAAAATTCAAAAATAAGCCTCAACAACAACAATATATACATCAAAATGCTCCTTTCAACACAAGGAGACTTTTGCAACCAACCGATAGCTCAAAATCCCTCTCTTTCTCACTTTTGTTCTCAAGAACCCTAAGTTTCAAACTTGAGAAAGAGAGATCAAATCAACATTCCAATCCATGGAAAGTGTAGAGGAGATCACAAGGAGCAAGAATATGTATGGCTTTAAGTAGTTAAGCCTCTTACCTTGGAATCTTGGAAGCTTTCTCTCTTCTATTCCATGGTGAAAATGGCGTCTTCTTGCTCTCTCTTTTCTACCCAAGCAAGTCAGCCAAATGGGGTGGAAGAGGAGAGAAAATGAATTTATAAAAACCTCTCATAATTGATGGATGGTTAAGATTGAAACTTAGTGATTAAGTTTAATCTTAAAAGTTTCAGATGAAGCCACATATGAGACATTTGCTAAGCTCTCATTGGCTCTTTAAAAGTGTCTCATAATGGCTGTAACTAAGGGTTAAAAATCTGGTTTGGTTAGCCAAACCAGATCCCTTTCGGTCACTTTTACCGATTACACTTTTTACTGGTAAACAAAACTTTATTCCAGTAAATCTTTTTTCTACTTTTCTGGAGATATTTTCTTCCTCATTTAATCTCTATATTTCCTATTGAATATGGTAAAATTATTATCCCCAAAATACCCCTTAATTTCCTCAAAATTAATAGGGTTATTTTATCCTGTCCAAAATCCATGAAAACGAGAAATCGGAGGGCAAAATATTCTTAGGGCTTCAAAAATTACTACATTTTCACTGATACTCTAGCCCTTTTTCTTCTCCCAAAATGCCCTCTAGATTGTCTAAAATTGATTTTTGAAATAAATTGCATTTCGGGGATTCTCAGGTCTTTTTCCCGATTTTTGGGAAAACCGCCTTATTCGTACACTGGGCAATAATTTTATTAAATAGTATAAAATTCACTGAATTTTTCCATACCCTAAACTCAACTATTTAACGTCTCTTGATACCTAAAATAATTATCTTCGGCCATGAAATCTTCAAAATTCTATTAATAGAATTTTAGGTCGATTTTCACCAATTCATCGAATCTCTGTCAATCAGTGAGTTCTGCTCTATCTTTTGGGCATATGTGAATTTTTCTGATATTTTGGTCAACAGTTGACTTTTTGACTTTCTCAAATGACCAAAATGCCCTTACGCTTTCTCTTAATGACCAAAATACCCTTGCCTTTATCGCCCTTGTTCTTTTTTGTAATGACATTTGTGTACTTCCCAGTAGTCACCCATCCTAAGATTGCCTCAGGGTGAGCACGCTTAACTGTGGAGTTCTCATAAAATTTCTCCCGCTAGGCGACGTCTGACTTTGGTTTCTTTAGCCCATCGGCATCAACTTTTTCCGCTCTTTCTATCTGTGGGTTTTAACTTGACTTTTAACTACTGGTTTGGCCCTTTTTATCCAATGGCTATATTGCCATTGGTCTTTATACCTAATGACATTTATGTCCCTGGCTTACTTTCTTAGTAATCTCAAAGCCTTTGGACTAAATTGACCAAGGTCTCTTTGGTCCATTGACATCTTCTCTTTCTGTACTTTCATTTCTGGGCGTTGTCTTATCTCATATCTATTGGTTTGGCTTCTATTTCTATTTATAGAAAATGGTGGATATTACAAGTTTTACATTGCTTCTTGCATTGAAAATAGCTCATGTTTAATGGCCATTATATTATCCATTGTGTAGGCAAATATTTGGGTCAAGAGGGTGAATTTCCAAGTGCTCAAGAAAGAATACAAAATCAAGAGCAAAGTTAAGAAACAAAGGTAGCAAAGTTTTCTAACTTTATCTAACATTATTATGAAATTACCTTAATGATGTGCATGACTTTATGACATTGTTGAAATGTGTTTGAGTGACATGATGCTATGGCCATATGCATTGATATGTGCTTGGTACATATTTTACATTGTTACACATTCCTTTATGAAATTAAAACATGTCATGCAATTTTATATGTATGTTAGTAAGCTTTGCTATTGGGATTTGCAAAAATCTCACCCTCCCCCACTAACCAATTTTTAGGTACAAGTTCTTC
>JANTPZ010138153.1:0-12518 GCA_025593235.1 Vachellia pachyceras
GTGCCATATTCTAGAAACCATTATTATATGATACAAAAAGAATCTATCACTATTCTTTTTACGTAGGATTCTCTTTTTAGTGCATCACTTGGCTTTCATTGCATTTGGCTACAATGTGTTTGCACCGTAACACATCTCTTTCCAGGTGTTAGCTTAAATGTCAAGTGCCTTTCTCTGTGCGTGGGATTATCTTTTTAGTGCTCACAAGTCACAAATTCCAACCACCATTATTTCGATACTTGTAGAAATGATAAAAATCATTCTAGAAATGCTGATATAACATACATTTTCCCTTTTTTAGTCAAACACAACTATCTGATCCCCTCATAGCAATCTTGTTGGATGGAAGCTAAACATAGACACTTCTTACTATCGAGATTCGAATATAGATTCACCATATTATGAAAGACCAACCCCTTCCACTAGATGACCTTGATGTTTGATATAACATATGAGTTCGATAATAATTAATAACGTTTCACCACATCTAAATTAAAAGGAGAAAAGAAAAAATATCCCGTTTATCTAACCCCGGAGCTGGTTTTAAAGGATATGCCTTGTCTTTCAAGTGACTACCACTAACCATAACACATTCTTATATACCTGATAAACACACAATTATAATTATTCCACACTCTCAACATGCCTTGTGTTAGATCGAGATTTACCTTCTTCTGTTGCCCTATTTATAAGCCCCATATCTCTCTTCTCCAAAAATAATATATATATATTTAGTCATTTAAATATCATCAATTCTCACTTTAATTCTAAAGTATAAAATGTGTACTTTTAGTCCCTTAAATTTAACATCGATAATTTTATTTAATGAAAAATACTAATTTAGTAAATTTAAATGGTAACTCTGCAAGTAAATGTTGACAAAGTATGCATCAAGTTTAATTATTTCGTATAACATGATTTTGCAATTTCTTCGACAGTGCATCATTAATGGAATAGCCAAAAAGAAAAGACAAACTCCTTTCATCCCTCAACTTGATCTTTATCAAATTACATTGCAGGCTACATAATATATTATTTCTTTACATTAGGCAAAGGCAATGGCGAGAACTGTAATATTTCAAATTTCGTATACAAAAATAAAGGCTAAACCGATGAATTACGAAATGATTTGAGCCCCATAAATAAAAAAATAAAAAGAAAAATGCTTATAGACAAGAAATGATTATCGACTAAGTCCCTAGTTTTGAAAAATTTTAAGTAAAAATGACCAAAAGGTAAAATGGTCATTTGGCCTAATAATAAGGGTAAAATGGTCATTTTGAATAATAAGGCATAGGGTACAAAATGTCATCAAATAATAAGGATATTTTAGTAATTTGGTTAAAAGTCAACAAAAAGTCAAGTTGACCAAAAAGTCAAAGTCAACTCAAAGGTCAAAGTTGACCAAAAATATCAAAGTCAACCAAGGGTAAGGTTGGAATTAAGAAAAAGTAGAAAAATGATGGCATTTTGGTAATTATGAGAAAAGTAAGAAAGGAAGTGGCATTTTCGTAATTATGAACAAAGTACAAAATGCAAAGGCATTTTTGTAATTAAGGGTTTTTAGAGGACTGGAAGACAAAGATGTAATTATTTGTGGTGGCAGGAGTTCTCAAATGCCAGAGACTTGAACTGAGAAAAGTTTAGTTGGGTCATAAAGTATTTAATAAAATTATTACCCGGTGTCCGGTGCGGGCAGTTTCAAAGTACGGAGAACAATAGTTACCGAAAGCCCCGAAAAGTATTTTCTTAGAAAATTAATTACGGAAAATTAGGGAAGAATTTGGAAGAACGGAAAAGGGCTGGAGCATCAAGGAAAAATATAGAATTTTTCCATGCCTTTAAGTCAATTGACGAGTTACAAGGGAAACCCGAAGATGCTATGGACTAGTACATGACACCACCTAGGTAAGGAGGCCTAGGGAATGGTGCCACATGAGAGAGAAAGTCTCCAAAAAACTAAAAAGATAATTACTCGTATAAAGAGTACTTTACGAAAATGCGTGCTACCGGATCAAGTAACTGGACATGATGGATCTAGTCAGCCCAACTAAGTCATGAATGTGGTGGTTGAGAGCAATTATGACACCTTTTTACCCTCCACATGAGCTTGGCAAGTGGCACAATCTCAAGCATCCAAGAGAAGACTTAACCATTAAGTCTTAATTAATCTCAATCCTTCAGTATTTCAAGAGCATTTTAATAAGCTAAACTCTCCATTTCTCTCCCAAAACCGTGCTCTCTCCCTCTCTCATCTAGTCAGATTTTTCTCTCCTCTCAAGCTCCAAAAACCTCCATTCTCAAGCTCTCAAGAGGAAGAAGAGCAAGCACAACAAGCAAGGTAAAGTCCCAAGCAATCAACCCTTTACATTTTCCTACTCCTTGCAACTTCTACTACCTTTCTAATTGATTGATTTCTTGATCAAAGCCCTCTTTTTAAAGATGAAAAGTTAGGGTTTCAAGTCTGGAAAATGGAAAAGAGAAGGTTTTAAAGGTAGTAAATGGTTGCAAGTTGTTTCTTGAGTAGTAAAGAGTGTTGATGTTGGTTGTTGTTGTTTTGGTTGTTGGAGTTGTTGAAATTTTGGAAACCATAAGTTTATGGGGAGGTGCTTCCATGTGAGGTCTTGAAAATGGAAAGATGCGTTTGAGTCATAGGATGCTTGAATCATGATTTGGAAGCAAGAATACACAAGTATTCGTAAGTAAAAGTTGAAAAAAAAAAAATCCAAGAACCCTTCTTTTTCTGTTTTTTTGAAAATCTGTGAAAAATAGAAGGAGTGAGATTTTGATGATTCTAATGCTTCCAATCGCTCTAAAATGATGTTTTGTGTAGGGTAAAGCTAAGAAATGGATTTTAGAAGCCTTAAGGGCCATAAAAATCAAGTCTTGAACTTGTAGGACTCTTAGAAAACCAAAAGGGGGTTTTGTGCGTTTTTACAAGTTTTATGGCATATTGTTGGTTGTATGTTCATATGAATATTATGCCATGATCTTTAGGGATTTGAGACCCTCAAGAGCACACTTGGAAGGGATCCAAGAGAACTTTGAAGTTCAAGTAAAAAGGAAAGCAAAGCTAAAGGTAGCAAGACTACTAACTCTTCAAAGCTATTTTATGAACTTGTGTGAATGGTGCATTGTTGTATGATATATGAGTTTGTGTTATGTCTATGGTATGTGACTTTGATTGCTATGGCCATATACATGTTAATGTAATGTTTGAACATGTCACATGTATCTTGCTCATACACACTTCTTGAAAAGCATTACATGCACATTCACAAGTTTTTGTTAGTTAGTTTTGCTATTGGGATTTCCAAAAATCTCATTATCCCCCAACTAACCATGTAGGTGGAAGCTCAAGCAAGGGTGAGAATGTATTGATGGTTGAAGATGATGTTCTTGCTTGAATGAATGCTTGTATAAATATTGTTAAGTGATGGAACTTGGTTTTGCAAGTTGATGGATTACTGTAAACCATAAACCTCATATGAGGTAGTAAGTGAATATGTGATTATGCATGCATGAAAAAGGGCTTAAAATTCTAAGGAATGATAAGAACTAATCATGCATGGTAAGAGGTTGGTTTATGAAACAAAAAGAGGTTTTGGTGATTTTTAAGAAAAGTTGGTTTCAAGGCTAAAGAATTCCAAAGGCCCTGAAAACTTACCAGTTTCACGTGGTAATGAAAAATAACGAACGAGCTCCAAATGAGCTAAAACTTTCCATTTAAATACTACAAATCCTAAGCTTTAAAATGATATAAAGTTTACGAAATTTGGATGTGTATATTAAGAGTTATGATTTTCCAAAGTTAAGGGAAAAATCTGGAAAAACTGGAAGTGACCATTGGAGCAGCGCACATTTTCGGAATAAACTGATTCAAATGGGCAAGAATTGGAATCTGTGAGTATTTTTTGCTATAGATAACTTAATAAGATAAATTTAGAAATTGGAACCACTCAGTTTTGATTTTTCTAGAATTAATTATGATTTTTTAAAGTTGAGCCAGAAATCTGGAAAATGGGGCAGTGAACAGTAACAACGTTTTTAAAGAAAAAGAAAAATTTTCAAGTTCACTAAAAAGACTAATTTGAATTATCCAATGTCCAAGAGTGGTTCATAAGTGATCCAATAAGAGGATATAGGGGGAAAATAGGAGGTGTTACAAGAACACTAACAGTTAATTAAGCTTTCAGAATGGCAATAATTGGATTATTTGCAGTATATATTTATTTCTTTCATTAACTTAATAACATGGATTCAACTGGACACTAATCTTTTTTAGCCATGTAGAAGAATTGGATTAACTATAACATATATTTTCCCTTTTTAGCCATGTAGAAGAATCGGATCCCCTAATTTCAATGGTGTTGGAGGACACTAAATGTGGATACTTTTTCCTATGGAGATTCAAACATTAATTATTTACAATGAGAAAGATTAGCCCCTTCCACTATATGTAACTGTCGATGTGATGATCGATATAACGTACATTTTCGTCATTAATTATTCAACCTGGTGCTGTTGTTAAAGGATATGTCTTATGCCTTTCAAGTGACTACCATTACCATAAACATGCTTATTGACCTTTGAAAGACCCAATGGACGGTCCCATTGCATTCATATTAACTTCGTTTTCTTTGCTTTTGGATGCTTGTCCAAAGTGTGAAAGAGATACACACACAACTATTATGCAATAGGCCACAATTATTCCACACTCTCCACGTGCCTTCCTTGTGTTAGAACGAGATTTACCGTCTTCTTTTGCCCGGCCTATTTGTAAGTCCTATATCTATCTTTTCCAATACCAATTAAACCAACCATAGCCATATTCCTAAAGCATCTTCTTCAGTATTATTTAATTTCCATATTTTCCCAATAAATTAAAATTCCTCCTACAGTATGGAGCCTGCAATTGAAGCCTCATGGTTCTGGACGAAACAAGCAAAAGAAGATAATCAAGTCTATAAGAATCATGCTTCTTGGGGAACTTTTAGTATTGAAGTGGTGTAGACGATGGCAATGATGGAGATTATGACTATGCACCTGCTGCTTGATGATCAAAGAACTAGTACCGAAGCATAGCTTCTTATTTGTGGCCTACGTCAATTAATTCCCACAATTTTTGTAGGGACTGTGTTGTGTGTGGGAAGTAATTGATGAGTTGTAATAACAAAAACCACTTTTAATTTTGAATGTTGATGCATAATATCTAATTATATGAATATGCTGTTTGATTTATTCGGTACCTAAATGATCAAAGATCGTTTCATTCGGTACCTAAAAATTGATTCTTTTGGTGAAGAGTCAGTGGCGACAACATAGTCACCGTCGATACATGCTTTCAGAGGTGACCAATGTGTCGCCGCCAATACATACTTTCACCAGCAACAACTTAGTCATTGGCCATCGTTTAGGTTCAGCAGCGACCTCCAAATGTCACCGCTCAAAATTTCGGGGACAATTGCTTCAGCCAGCAAAGAAAATTTAAAGTTTATATTGCGTATTCTTGGGATTAAATCCAATTATGTGGACAGTTCATAGATAGCCTGCAGTCCACCACGGAACCTGAATATAGGAGTGTGGCAAACTCTGTGGGTGATATATTGTGGCTTTTAGCTATCTTACAAGAAATGCATGTTTCAGTTACTTGCATTCTATCAATTAGGTGTGATATTCTGGTAATGTGGTATCATCAGCAGATCATATGCCACATAACAAGTCAAAACATTTTGAATTGTACTATCTCTTATCCTTAATCTAAGAACTAATTAACTTTTGTTGCAGGAATTAAAGAATCTAAATACACTATTTTAAAGATATTTACCTTTATTATCATAAGCTAATATTTAATGTAAATTATATGAAAAAAATAAATACTTTTAAGTTGGATATTTAGCTTTATTTATATTTTCAACAAAAATCAACCAACTTTTATATTAAGTACCCAAGATAGTATTTACTTTTTCTTAGAGAGAAGGTAGCTGATGGTACACTCAAAGAAAGTCATGTTCCTGCTAATGAATATGTGGCAGGCATGTTAATTAAGGCGCTACCAGCTTCTCTAGCTCAATTTCTCCATAAAATCTCTGCACTGCTGCAGATCATATTTTTGCCTCCCGCTTCAGTATTTTCAGGGATATATTAGTGCATGATGCGCTTTATATTTGTTAGAGTTGTATTACGTCAATTACAAAGCCTATCAATTATATAACAAGATTCTCATGGTCATTGTATCCTTTTAGCTCCTTTAAATAAAATAATTTAGTCACATCATTGCTTTTATCTATACTTTGATCAATGCCATCTCACTGTAGTTGGGATTGCTTTTATCTAATATTGCACCACTTTTAGTCTCATTCGTTGCTTTTTGCTAAATCTTGTCTGCACACACAAAGCAACACAACACATATTATTCCTTTCCAACGTGTTGTCTAATGTGTCATCAATTGGCTTTCCAATCTCTCTCTCTCTCTCCCACACACATACCCCCCGCCGGGTTCTGCAAAGGGGCAAGCTCTCAAGTCACAATTCCAGGTACCATTAATTCCTCACTTTTCCACGTGTCTTTCTTGCGTTTGAAACGAACCTAACTCACTTTTTTATCTGTTTATGGCATTCCATTCATGTAAATAAATGAAATAAGAAATTAAGAGTTTCAATTCAATTAAGATCTATAGTCGGCAAAGCTAACACAAAAATATTTCAATAATTAAAATTCTGCTTAAGAAAAATTATCAATCATATTCTATAAAGCTTTATTCATTGAGAATATTTTTATAATATAAAAAATATCAATTATATATTGTGAAATCTCAATACTATAATAGTGTAATTTATATCAGCAGTTTAAATTATTTTGAAAAGTTCTAGTATTTAATAGAAACTTAATATCAATTTTCTTATTGTTACTGGAAATCACACCTTACTAATTAGCTAGGGGTGGCTCCACTTGCAATTCGCCCATGCTTCTTGATCTCCCTATTTCTCTTATGTTCCACTCAGATTTGGGCTATATATGGTAGCCTAAACCCTACTTGGGCATCCAGCATGTTCTCTTCTCTCTCGTCGTCTTCCTTCAATGTCAAATAGCTTTCTGAAGTGGCTGATATATATATATATATATTTAGACACACACAGATATATATATATATAAGTCATATCTCACATGCCACAATTCCAAGCACAAACAATTCCTTCATTATATATTCATCTGCGTGTCCTCATTGTGTTAGAACGAGTTCCATAATTTGCGTGTTTACCACTAATTAATTACATTTTATTTTAGCATGCCTAGGATTATTTAATTTTATATAAAATTTAATTTCAGTTACTTAATTTTATAAATTTTTTCCAGTCTCCTAACCCTAATCTTAATTTCATTAACAAAACAATATTGTCACTGAAATTTTAAATATTGACAAAATATTCTCAAATACTAACATGTTTGATTTTTTCAAATAATAGTTATTGTCATAAAACATTTTATTTCAAACTGATGATGTCAAAGTTAGAGGCCTATAAAAAGGCTTTATAAAGTTAAATGAAAAGAAAAATAAAAAGTAGTATAAAAATATAAGACCAAACACTCGTCCTTTTGTTTGATTTCCCAGTGTTGTTCAATTGGACCATACAAAATTAACACCTGTGGAAGACCCAACGGTCCCATCTAATTCCCTGCATACAAGATTCTCAATTTACTTTTACTTTTGCTTTTGGCTCTCTCTCTCTCTCACACACACACTCACACAAGCGCTCTTCGCACAGAAAAACACATTTGCACACCCACCCCCACCCACCTTCCAACAGGTTTGCTCAAGTGTAAAAAGGTATTTCCATGTGACATCCACACATATATTCTGAAATAGGACATATAAATACTGTAGAAGATGAACAAAAATTGTCTTGTATAATCTGTAATTCTACTCTTAAGGCCTGCAACCCAGAGTGAATAGGTTGTATGGCCTCATTCATCTGAATTTTAATTAATTTCTGCAATTCCTCCATTTCTACTGAGGAAATCTGCAAGAATATTATCAGTACCTTTTATATGGACAATTGATATATCAAAATTTGACAAAAAACTTTGCCATCTAATTAACATACGTTGCTGTTGTACTGGTTTTAATTTTTTATTTAACCAAGCTTTAGCCTGAGTGTTATCAGTTCTAATTTCTATTGGATATTCCATTATATCGTCTTGAAATTTTTTAACCGCATTATATATTGCTAAAAATTCCTTAATATTTGAATCATAATTTTGTTGAGCTTTTGTAAATTTACCAGATAAATATTTTGTTAAAAATTCCCTTTCTCCATCAAAAGCATAGAGTACTGCTCCCCATGCTTCATCAGTTGCATCAGTATAAATAATCCATTTTTCTATTTTCTTTGGAATTTCAAGTTTTGGTAAATTTCTTAATTCTAATTTCAATTGTTCAAATTTTTCTTGATCTTTTAAAGTCCAAACTCCTAGATTTCCCTTTTTAGTTTTTTCAGTAAGAAATAGAAATCTTTTTACTAAAATGAGGAATATATTCACTTACTTAATCTCTAACTAAGGCCCAACATTACCTTTAGTATGAGATATAAAAAATTATCAACATTCGAATACTAGAAATTACTTCATCATATTCACATATGAAAACAATTATAGTTAATTGCTAAAAAAACTTAATTTCAGAATAGTCTTTAAGATTTCTTTGGATTTATGTGGTTTTGCGAGAACATTTTGATATTTGCATATTTAAATGGAACTCATATGTCATTATTTCTAAAATAATATCATTAAAAGAAATTGTTATAAAAATAAATTAGAAAATTATATTTTGAATTTCATTTACTATTTTCAAAATATTTTCATTTTACTAAAACTTTCTTTCTTTTTTACTTTTTATAATTAATTTGTGTTATATTACTTTGTTGAGAGGTTTTTTTTGGGATGTTGGTGTATTTTTTTTTATTGTTAATGGAAATAGACTGAATTCTAATTCCAATCTGACATTTAATAGACTTGGGCTAAGAGTGCCAATTAAGTCAAACTATATAGCGATTTAAGCCTCATCACCAACTACTCTTTTTGGCTTCAACTACCTATATTAAATTAAATTCTATAATTTACCGTAAGAATATTATATATGTATGCTATATTTAAAAAATTTAAAAGCTAATTTTTTTCTAACTAATATAGAACAACGAGAATGCCGATTAAATCAAGTTGAAATTACCAATATTCATATTTCTGATTTTAACAAATCCCTAATAAGGTTTTTGATTTTTTTTAATGTTGTTAAAAGATCAAAATACTCTCTTATAGTTAAAAATAAAAAATAAAGGTAAACCTAGTTAAAACTCAAAATTATTTTTTTAAAATAAAATGGTGTATTAAATTCAATTTTATTTTACAAGTATATATAAAATTCAAAATTACAACAATCAAAATAAATATCATATAGCCGGAAGACAAATTCAATTTTTAGTTTTATTTGGGTTCTACTTTCAATTTTTCCTTTTCACTATACAAGATATTTTAATCTTTTAACAACATTAAACAATATAGGGATTTGTTAAAATCTAAGGTGTGAATGGATTTTGGTATTTTAATTTGATCGATGCATTATTTAGATTTTGTTCAATCTGGCTTATTCGAGATCTTGACCCGGAAGAATGCTCCTCCTCGTCCTCCAGGAAATAGACGTTACTTGCTGATGTCTTTTCTTTTTCTGTTTCTGTCTCATGTTACGTGGTGCTTGTATTTATTGTAATCGTCTTAATCACATTTCTTCAATCCACTTCAAAAGATCAAAGCATTGATTATCTTGGTATAATTCTTTATATATTTCCAAATAAACGGAAGCTGTTCTCTCACTGCACTTCAGTACTTCTTCGTCAATGTCACTATGGCTCCTCTCTTCACCCTTGCCTTTATTCTTTCCAGCATAACACTATCGGTACTGCTTCTGATTCCTTTGTACTCTACAGCCGACGATTATCATGCAGCTTGCAGTAATCTGTATGATTGTGGGGGAATAAGGAACGTTGGGTTTCCGTTCTGGGGACAAGGTCGTCTAGAAGTTTGTGGCTACGCTGAGTTGTTTCTCAATTGTTCTGGAAATTCGACCTTCATAACGATCCAGAACGTTAGATACTTGGTTTTGGATGCCAAACCGGAAAAGCAAGTTATGAGGATTGTTAGGTTTGACTACTTGGACGATCTTTGCCCAGATCAGTTTATCAACCCGATCTTTGATCCCCAGATGTTTGAATACGTGCCTGAACTAAAATATCTTACACTTCTATATGGTTGTCCGTCAGTGATTCCTTTTGTGAAGTTGGGACAATTTTTTTGCTCCAAAAATGGGTTTGATGATGAAAATGGCTTCGTTCTGTTGGGTAAGAATCATTTATTTTCTGAGGCATGTAATGCAAGCGTAGCTGTTCCTATTGAAGTTTCTATGTCACCGTTGGATAGTGTGGATTTGGGCAAAATCCAAGGGGCAATCAAAAATGGATTTGAAGTGAAATGGATAGCCGGTACTGATGAATGTGACAAGTGTAAGAAATCTGAGGGAGTCTGTGGTTATGATTGGGTTGCAATAAACAATTCCTGCTATTACAAAGATCAATCCTCTTCAGCCTCCTCTTCTGCAACAGGATATTACTCAGCACCTCATCGGCTTCCAGGTATGTCTATACGATGATGTATCAACAGTTAATTTATTTAGTTATTTATTTTGAACTTGGACAATCCATGACATTGAAGTAGGAAGCTATAACAGGTTACAGGGATGGGGGTTTTATATGTTGTAGAACAGCTAGGTCCAGTTGGTGAGAGAGTTGGAATAATCAAATTTGATAACACAATCAAATTTGAAATATTTACATATCAGTATCAAATGACGATAAATTTATAGTGAGTTGCAGTGGACGTTGTGAGATAAAATGTCATCAAGGACTTGACTACATAGCGTAGCTTGAAGTGCTTCCATCGTTCAATGCTTTTGTTCTGGTCATAACATTCTAATTCTGTGGGGGGAGACAGTCTTGAGATTGTAATCCAATTAGTTCAGTTTCACCTCACCTTAGGAAGTTAGGCTATTGGCGCTACATAAGCTTATTGCTTAAACACCAAAAGCAATTAGATTTCTTTGTCGGATACTGAAGGCTAGTTTGCAGTGTCGTTCATTCCGATCCTAGTTTCAGACCATCTGATATGACTAATTCAAAGTATTGTTAAGAAATGTTCCTAGTCTTGTTGGCTTTGGTATCTTTGAGTCTTGTTTTAGATGACTGTGGTCCCTTTTAACGAAGTGGATAAATAAATAAAGGCCCAAGAATTTTGGGCATGGACTAGTATAATAAATAAAATAATTGAATCTGATGTAGACGTGAGTCTGATTTTCGTTGTTTAGGAAATTGACCAGACAGGGAATTATATAACTGCTGCACCATTATCTATTAGATGAAGTTGACTGTATGCATTACACAGCGTGATTATACTCTATTTTAGATATAATCTTTAGATTTATTATTAATTAAAAGATTTCTCTTTATAAGATTTTTAAGAACGCTCTTAATCTCTTTTGTGAAAAACTTCATAATCATGCTATTTAATCAACTCTTTTTAACGCCCCCAATAACTTTTTTTCTAAAGTATGTGCGAATCACTTTAAACTATTTTAACTATTAGAGGGCTTGTTTGAGGAGGTCGTTTGCCTCTCCAAAATCAATTTCTACATTTACCGAGACAAAATTTCTTTCACATATTTACCTCAGAATCTAAGATCATTCTCCCAATGGATTTCCCAAATAAGCCGGATTGTGTTAGCCTTCCATCCATATGTGCCGAATCATTCAGCAGAGGAGGACATGACAAACTGTTAAAATATTTCCGAGGTCAAATTTCCGTTCCCTGCCTTCTGTTATAAAAGCATCACTTATTCGGCAGTTCCCATTTTCTCCCAAACGGAAAATTCTTCTCACTGCAATTCATTTCTTCGTCAATGTCTTCCTTCTTCACCCCGCGGTTTTTTCTTTCGTGCATAACAATTTCGTTATTCCTTCGGAATCCTTTGTATTCGATCGCCGAGGACAATTATACAGCTTGCAGGAGAATGTACGATTGTGGGATTATTCGAAACGTTGGCTTTCCTTTCTGGGGACTAGGCCGTCCTGAAGGTTGTGGCTATCCCGAGTTGTTTCTCAAGTGTTCTGAAGGTTTGACCTTTATAACAATCAAAAGCCTCAGATACCTGGTTTTGGAAGCCAAACCAGACCAACATATTCTGAGAATCGCCAGAGTCGACTACAGGCAAAACTTCTGCCCAGACCAGCTTCTCAACACAAGCATCGACCCTCACTTGTTTGAGAACGTGCCCGAAACAAAAAATCTGACCCTTTTGTACGGTTGTCCGCCGTCAACCCCTTCAGTGAGCCTCCTACAATTTCAGTGTGCCAAGGATTGGTTTGGGAATCCATTTGGCTATGCACTGTGTGATAATATCCCTCCAGTTTCTGTG
>JANTPZ010138156.1:0-15432 GCA_025593235.1 Vachellia pachyceras
ATATTTACCTGCACTTGCCACAGGTATACTCTGGAATCTGGATTAAACCAAATGGAGATGAAATGAGTATATATTAGTTATTTAAGAATGGAACATAACAGAAAGGACAGTGCTAGTTCTTTTTCGCTCTTTAGCATTTGTTTTTGGAGAAGAAAAAGGATTGATGCTAGAATTCATAAGGAAACTACTTCAGTGCTGAGAACATGGATTTGGCAAAAACATGTGAAGGGAACTTACAACCTAGAAGTTCTGTATTTAAGGAATTAAGAGAAAATGGAAACGAGTTATCAATTTCCATAAATGAACAAGATAGAGGACATCGAGGTACTGTCTGTTTGATTTAGCAAGCATCCTCATCACATTTTTCCAGACTTAATTGCAAATTATCTGTTCATAGTGCTACAAATGGAAGCATGGGATCATCAGATGAAGGCCACAACACTGACAACGTGTGTGGATTTACGTATTTAAGTTGAATATCCCTATGAACAATGTAATATATTACCTATCACCACTGACAACACAAAATGGAGCTACAGCAAAAAATGGTACTGCAGATCATGTGAATAAAGATTCTGTACCATAGCAATTTGCAGTGAATTCAACTGAACCAAAGCTGAATTCAGGAAGTAGCCTCACTATATCTGGGACTGTCAATGGACTTGCAAAACTGGTAGTACTAAATTTTCTGATTTTACATCATGTATGATTCATTGGCTTTGACCTGTACTATAAACTTTTATGGTCGTACTGCCTTGATGGTGATGTAGGAGCTGCATTTGTTCTTGGTAAAACAGTAAGTTTTCAAAAGTTTTACAATATTAAGTAGTACCCAATGCCCTTTGTTTCTTTCTTTTCTCATACACCATAGTTCTTTTGATTTCTTTAGCCTTTCTACTGGGCCACATTTTGGTCTATGTTTCTATTCTGTGATGGACACTTTTTTTATTGCCATGAGGTTATTTATTCACAGCTTTGTCCATCTGTACAGATTGGAAAATCATTTGTCATTTCTAGGTTGAAGGATTATCCTCAGTTTAAATCAGTGGCAATTGCAATTCAGCGATCTGGCTTTAAGGTTCGTATGTGTCATAATGTTTTGAAATTCTTGAATCCTTTGATGTGTAAGTGACTAATGACATGGAAATTACTAGTGGCTTCTGAAGAAGGCTATTATTCTATTATAATAGATCTTCTCTTATTACTGATTTGGTCGGTGTTACTTTCAGTATGCCTTATGTGTTTTGAATTTATTTGTCTTCTTTCAGATTGTATTACTTCTTCGGCTTGTTCCATTACTACCGTTTAACATGTTAAATTGTCTCCTGTCCGTGACTCCAGTTCCATTGGGGGAAGATATTGAGTCAAAATGGTGATGTATAACAATGAAGGGGAAGGAGACACGGAGGGAGAAAAGGAAGGATACATTAGAATTATGTATTTTTTTAATTTAAAGATTTTTATCATACATTAGAATGTGTGCTTATGGTTACAGATACTATGTACTTGATATTACTATTTAAAATTTGTTTTTTGGGTCAATTGTGTAATTAAACAAGATTTATTTATAAAATATTTTTGTAAATGCGTAGTTGATTCATATTTATAATCAGTGAAGCATTTAGCGACGAAATTGTCAAATCCACATAATTATCCATTTCGCGACGGAATTGTCAAATTTAGTGACGAAATATAGGAATTGTTAAATTTAGCAATAGAATATAAAGCATTTAACGACGAAATTGTCCAATTTAGTGATGGAATATAACCTATTTAGCGATGGAATTGTTAAATTTAGCGACAGAATATAATCTATTTAGCGACGGAATTGTCAAATTTAGCGACGGAATATAACCTATTTAATAATAAAATTGTCAAATTTAGTGACGGAACTTTCGGTCGCTAAATCCATCGCTAAATTAGTGACAGAAAGATCCGTCGCTAAATTCCTTGCTAACTAGAGACGGATTTAGCGAGGGAAAATTCCGTCGCTAATTTTGAGACGGAATTTTCCGTCGCTAAATAGTGAGGGAAAATTTCCATCGCTAATTCCGTCACTAAATAATCCGTTGCTAATTCCATCGCTAAATTTAGCGACTCATTTTGGCGACGAATTTAGCGACGGGCTTTTTCCATTGCTAAATCTGCTTTTTCCGTCGCTAATTCCGTCGCTAAATCTGATTTTTCTAGTAGTGTAAATGATTGAATCCACACCATATATTAATTAACTCAAATTATGTAGAAATGTTCTTGGCAATCATTTTTTATTTTTCTACACAACTTGGCCAAAAAACTTTTGAAATCATTCCAAAGCCAACCCCACTTGACCCACAAATGAGCTACAAGCCTACAAGTAAATGGAAGCAGATTTTTTCAGAAGTATCTTTCTCATTTTCTTTTCAGAAGCAAATCAACACCCTTAAATTAAACAATAGGTGGAATATATTTAGTATTTTAAAAAATATTATAATAATTTATATGTTGAAATTTTACTATATTGTATATACTTTACTTATTATTCATTTAGATCATATTTTAAAAGATTAAATTTATATATTTATATATAATAATATTTTACAAAATATAAAATTTGGACCATCCATTTCTTTTTATTTAAGGCTGAAGATTTGCATAAATTACTTCTGAGAGAAACATGACCCCAAGTAAATAGAATCTACACTTATGCTTGAGTTGACTAGTCAAGTCAACCAAATTCGTATTTGAAATAATGGAAAAGAAAGTAATTGGGAAATAAATAATGGAATCCACAACGTATATTGATTAAATCCAAATTTTAAAGTTCCAATTAAATTACAATCCATGGGGAAAAGGAACTTAATTACAAGTCTTTTCTACTTTATTTTCTACCAACTATGATTATTAAATGGCATTTTAAAAAATGCCACTTATTGGAAAATCCTCCACTGAAGAAAGTTCGATCCACTAATGTCTGGATGCTCTCATATATATAGAGGTGGGCGACCATAAACTCTTTAGAAAAAGTTCAAAATCAGGCCACGCAGTTAACTATTCATAATTTTAATTTTAGAAAAATAGGTAAAAGTGCATATTGTGTCTTTTACTTTACATTGTTTTACTTTAATTTCTTAATTTTATCAAAAATACTTTAAGAATAAATTTGCATCAAAACAATTGCTCTAGGGTTCTGAGTAAAAAGAGTTCACTTTTATTAATAAATAGTTAAAAAGGACAACAATTTATATTAAACATATTTCAAATTAAGGCTATTGATTTTTTTTTTTGAATAAAAGAGACTATATTATAAAGTAAAAGGTGCAATTTTCAAAAGATGAGGAGAATCTTATGTAGTGAACCCCATGAAAATAAACAAATATAATCAGAGAGTATAAATTCATCAAGATTCATAATATATCATACCCAACATAAAATTTCTGTGTAGACTATATAGTCATGATAACATGAAATAAGAAAGTAAGGGATTAGACTATATATCATACCCAACATAAATTCATCAAGATTCATAATATATCATACCCAACATAAAAGATACTTTGTAGAATTAAGCGATTGAAATAAAAACATTTTATAAATTTAGGGGATTAGAAATGCGTTTTTGTTTTGCCAATTTATAAAACTAGGTAGATTCTAATGATAAATCTATAAATATATAACAGCATTACATTATATATAGCCCATAATTTCTGACTCTTTATTTAAAATTTAGGGTAGACTATATAGTCATGATAACATGAAATAAGAAAGTGATGGTGCAATTGGTAACTCGTGTACTAGTCTCTATATGGCTGCAATTGGGTATGAAGCAACAGTGTTAATAGAGCAAACTCCATCTGTTAAATCTGTGTTCCTTTCTATCATGAAATATCCTTTCACTCCCCAATCTCCTCCCCATGAGTTCTTCACAAGCCAATAATCTGTTCCATCGTTCGAACCATATCCAACAATCAAGACACCATGATTTGGACGAGATCCCATGGAGCAACTCTCATGACCAACAATCCCCTAACAAAACAAAAACATAAATAATTACTAAAAAAATTGAAGCGGTGTGGCTAATTAGTAAGAAAATCAATAAATAGGTAGACGAATGAAAAACTAAATAAAAAGGTTGAATGAGGATTAAGCGAAGACTTACACCCTGATAGAATTGAAGTGGTGTTGCATCCAAAACAACATTAATGGGTTGCTTAGAGGTGGCACACAAGAGAGTAGACATGGATGCAGATTGAGCTGATATAAGTTGATAACAGTGATAGTCACTTAGATATGTAGGCCTTTGATGCACTTTGTCAGATTTTCGGAGAGGTAAGGTAGTTTAATGTGTCAAGGGAGGAGTATGAGAATTGGAGAGGTTAGGAGAGGGGGTTGTAGAAGGAGAGCTAGGTATAGGGAAGTCATGGGAGATGTTGGGAGAGGGGATAGGATTGATAATAGTAGAATGAGATTTAGGAATGGTAGGAGGAAATGAAGTATCAAAGTCAATATGGTCAATGGTGTTAGGAATGGGGACAGTATGAGTAGGAGGGGAGTGGGTTGAGTAGGGAAAAATGGATTCATAAAATATTACATGTCTAGAGATGAAAATTCTATGAGTGTTGATATCAAGAAGAATGTAGCCTTTTATGCCTTGCTGATTGCCAAGGAAAACACATTTATGGGCTCGAGAATCAAACTTAGTTCTATGGATAGATGATGTACATGCAAAACAAAGGGAACCAAAAATTTTAACTTGTGTGTAATCAGGTGTACTATTGTGTAAGAGTTGAAATGGAGTAATATTATTTAAAACAGGTGTTGGAAGTCTGTTATATTAGAATAGGATTTGACCAAGAGGGGGTGAATTGGTCTAATATGATATTTAGGCAATTAAAAAATTACAGAACTAAAAGAACAAAGTCACCGAGAGAAGAAGAGATATTAACACAAAGATTTATACTGGTTCAGTCTCCTTGACCCACGTCCAGTCCTCAGAGTACCCTTGAGAATTGCAAATTCACTATCAACAAACAAACAAGGCTTTGTAAGCCTGCACAACATGGGAATTCACTCTCCCTTTCACTTCTTACTAAAACAGAGTTTATTACTCTCTGTTTCTATCTCACTTTCTGCCTAATTTACTCAAGGCCCTGTCCTTGAGTTTCTCACAAATTTACAAAGTATTTTGGCCTTAGATATCTCTCTCAGAAGAGTAGATGACTAATAATGAAGCTCAGAAAGAATTAATGGAAGATTACAGAGAATGTAGTAAATGCAGTTTTTAATGCTTAGGATATTCGTCACTTTTTCTCTGTAATGAATGTTGGTCCTTTTATAGTTGAGAATTGATGAAGTGTCCGTTAGACTGCATTCAATAGCCGTTACTCTCATCAACAACCAATGGTTTATGCATTAATGGCATTTAATGCTTCTGAGTCAGATGACTGCAAATGTTGCAGAAGAACGTTAAGATCTCCGAGCCTTGGACCATGCTTTGCTTCTTTCCTCATTGATTGTTTCAAGCTGCTGTATTTATGAGAGCAGTTAGAATTAAAAAGTGTTGTTACACAAATAAGGAAAGTAGGTGTAAAGCGTATGTGAAGTGTGTCAGACACAAAGCTGACAAAGAAAGAAAGAGAGAGACAGTGCTCAAGCATAGGAATGTTGATGCTCGAGTGTTGCTTAAAATATTTCATAGAAAAGTTCAATACTTTGATGTAATGCTCGAGTGTTATATGAAAGTGTTTTGAAAAAGAATCAAATACTCGAGTAATAAAACTCAATGCTTGAGTACTGACAATGCTTCCTTAGAATACTTGAGTAATCTGTGCAAGTGTTGGAAAATATAATTTTGACAAATCATAATACTCGAGTGCTGAAATCATGATGCTCGAGTGTTAGTAATGTTGGAAGTGAATTCTGGAAGTATTGTGATAGAGTATTGGTGAACAATGAAAAATTTTAGCCCGATGCTCGAGCACTAAAAGCTAGTGCTCGAGTATTCATAGTGCTGGCAGTCAATACTTGCAGTGTTGGCTTCCAGTGATGAGAGTAAGGTCACAACACTCAAGTGCTGTTGACCTGTGCTCGAGTGTTGGCTCTGCTGAAAGCTTTTACTTGAAGTATTACTTGACAACACTGATAAAAGGCTCAACACTTGAGTGCTGCATTTGCAGGGCTCGAGTATTGGCTTATGCTATCAGCCAATGCTGGAAGTGTTGTCTAAAAGTATTGAGAAAAATAGTCAACACTCGAGTGCTGAAATACAGTGCTCGAGTATTGGCAATACTTTCAGCCAATACTTGGAGTGTTAACTTGAAGTGTTTTCAGAAACCTCAATGCTCGAGTACTGAAAATCTAGTGCTCGAGCATTGGCTCTAATGTCAGCCAATACTTGCAGTGTTCACTCAGAGCATAACTTAAAAAAAACTTATTTTCAAAGCTTAGTGCTGGAGTACCACATTCCAATATTCGAGTATTGACAACACTTCATGTCAATACTTGGAGTATTACCTAGGAGTACTCAAATTTCTTAAGTTTAAAACTTGCAGTGCTCGAGTATTGAATTCCACTACTCGAGTACTGTCAATACTTTGACAAAATCACTGAATTAAACCTTTGAAATCATTTTACAAACTCTTAGCATAATTTTGTTATCATCAAAACAAGGTATCAACATGTTAATGATATAAATGGCATGAGAAACAACATAATTCCAGTAGGATAATGGTAAATGTGATTGAACATCAATAAGCGTGCTACGTGCAAGATATATTGGTGTTTACGTTCTACAATGCTGTTTTGTTCAGGAGTTTCTACACAAGATGCTTGATGAAGGATGCCTTTGGAAGAATAAAATGAGTTCATTAGGAATTCAGCTCCATTGTCAGTTCTGACAGTTTTGATAGTGTGGTTGAGCTGAGTTTCTGAGAAAACAATGAGATTTTGCAAAGATGTGCGTGCTTCAGATTTTGTTTTTAAAAGACATATACAAGTGTATCATGTAAAGTCATCTACAACAGTTAAAAAATAGTAGTGACAATGTATAGAGCTAAGATGATAGGGTCCCCAAATATCAGCATGTAACAATTGAAGGCAACAAGTAGTTTTAGATTTACTTATGGGAAATGAAAGTTTCTTCTGTTTTGCAAAGTGACATATATCACAGGCACCAAATGAATTACAGGAAATGAAAGGAAATACTTGCTTGAAAACGATCAAAACATTTGATGATAAATGGCCAAGGCAAAAATGCCACAAATCAAAGGGAGATTTCTGAGAAGAAGGGTGTATAGTTGAGACAAAATGAGCATCAATTGATATAGGTAAGTGACCATGCACCTTGAATAATCCTTGATAAATTTCAGCTGTACCAATCGTTCTTCATGTCTTCATATCCTGTATAAGACAATGTGAACGTGAAAAGATGACAAAACATGAGATTTCTTTGGTGAGTTGTGATACAAAGATAGTATTGAATTGAAAGGCTGATATGTAAAGGACGTTGGAGATGCTAATATGTTGATTGACTCTAACAATACCAGAAATGTTAGTGACAATGGAATTATTATTCGGTAAGCGAACTGTGATAGGGGAAATTTGTGCATATGATGTAAACAGTTGCAAGGGATGACAAACATGAATGGTGGCTCCACTGTCAATAATCCAAGAATTAGAAGTATCAGATGCTAAGGTAGCACACAGACCTGGTGATTCGGATTTAGGAAACAAATTGAGTGCAGAGAGTTGATTAACGCAAGGATGATCATCAACATTTGGAATAGGATTATGAGACTGTGCCCCGTGAGTGGCAGCAGTTTTGGGTTGTAGTAGAGCAAGTATTTGATCATATTGGCCTTGATTGATGAGATGATTAGCAGTAGAGGGCGTTGAGGACAAAACACTAGCTGAAGTACAAGGGGAAGAAGTTACCACATTGTTCACCGAAGCTTTGTTGCAATTTTTGTATTCGGGAGGATACCCATGCTTCTTGTAGCATGTATCAACTGTGTGTCCTGGCTTCCCACAGAAGGTACACATCTTGTTGTTGATGTTGTTGAGCTTGGACTGATATGTTGGCCTTGGAGTCGAATTAGTTCAGGTAAAATAAATCTTTGCTTCTGTTGTTCCCGTAAGATCACGTTCTTGTTGAAGGACAAGAGAGAACACCTTATTGATGGAAGGAAGGGGATCCATTAGCAAGATTTGGGAATAAACGGTGGAAAATCTGTCATTGAGTCCCTTTAAAAAAGCGTATAACATAGTCTTGATAAATGTATTCTCTAGATGAACAAGAGCAATTAGCGATCGGACAAAAATTTAATAGTTCATCCCACATTATTTTAATCTTAGTATAATATTCTGATACAGAGAGATCACCTTGCCGAATTTGAAATAGCTCGTCTTGCAATTTTGCAACACGAAATGCGTCACCTTGACTGAATCGTTCCCTCAAATCATTCCAAACATCAACTGCTCGGATGAGCCAAATAACGCTCTGACTGATTGAGGGAGAAATCGATCGGAAGAGCTAAGTAAGGACCATAGTATTGCATCTTTACCATGCTGGGAACAAAGGATATGTGGCAGCAGGAATCTTCAAAGATCCATAAACAAATTGGTGTTTGTTCTTGCTCATTAAAGCCATCATCATCGCTCGTGCCCAATGGTGGTAGTTAGATCCAGTCAATAGAGATGTCATCAGTACCAGTGAAGGATTCTCGCTCGGGTGCATGAAGTATGGGCTAACTGGATCTTGGCAAGGATCTGTTTGTACAGTAGAGGAGGAGCCTGTGGAAACTTCGGTGGCCATAAATGGTGTGAATGAATGAAAAAGAGAAGTAGTCTCAGAAGGATAATGTGATGAACGTGAAGAAAGAGAAAGTGCAGCAGATTCAACGCCATGCACAACGGTTAAAAGAGGTAAAAGTAGAAAGTGGGATAAAGTGGTGAAAAAGGAGGGAAATGAGAATGCATAGTGGATAATGAAGTGTGATGCTCTGATACCATAACACGTTTCAAACGGAGAAGAAATGAAAAGCTGAGATGAAGAAAATAATTCTGATTCAATCAATCTGATCATGTACAGTGTAGTCCTCATATATAGACATGAATGTGAAAGAGAAAACCAACAGAACACTAACTTAGGTAACCAGAATTGGTTACAACAATTAAATTCTAACTAACTGATTACAGCTTTGCAATTAAACTAACTGATATAGTTACAAGATGACAACTGGATAGCTAGCTTCAAGTGACCCCACTAACTAACTCTGTTATTTTTAACTGGAGTCACAACTCCTTTCCTTCTCCAATCCAACGAAGAAGGTGCTCCTTCAAATGATTCCTTTTGCTAAGTGTAGTTCGAGGCTATTGGGGTGATGGTGGGAGGCGAGGCCTCCAGCGGATGGAGGTACACTTGCCGAACTCCTCGGGACTCATATCAGCGAACTTGTTGAGGCCCAGACGATACCTAGAAGATTACTTGGATCTCTTAGCATTTGTCTCAGTGATATACTCGAGATTCTTTTGGAATATTTGGTATCTAGTTTCGCTCTCTTCATAGTTTGGGTAGACTTTTGCATGCTCCCTCATCCATTGCAGGAACACTGCAAAGTCTTGTTCAACCTTTGAAGGGGAAATTAAACAGATTCACTATGGGTGGGGAATCCAGAAGAGAGATATAATAGAATGGAACACCAGATCAAGGCAAAATGGGACGGCCTAGCAGCGTAGAAAGCCATGCTTGTTTATTTGCTGTTAGAGATACTGAGAAATGAAACTTCAAATTAGCCTGCCTTGAAGTGAGACCACGTGTGAGGTATTTATGGTATACTTCTTGTTACATGTAGAGGAAGAGGACAAAAAAATTGACGTCAATATTTTTTTATTTGACTCGTGATGATATTAAGGGCTTGTTTGGAAGCCCAGTTTTGAAAATCTAGGTTTCAAAACCTAGGTTTGAAACCTAGGTTTTCTCTTTTATACTCTCTTTTTACTACTTTTTTTCTCTTTTCTCTTTCTTACTTTTTCTCTCTTTCTCTTTCTTACTTTCCTCTTTCCTACCCACTCTTTCTTACCTTTTTTGCTTCGGAATCCGTAAAAGCTATAATTTCCCAAACTTAAATCACTTTTCAAAACCTAGGTTTTACCTCGGAATCTGTGAAACCTAGGTTTCAAAATGACTTCCAAACAAGCCCTAATTCACAATTTCCAGCTGCTAGGTACCCATCCATATGGCATGATTGATGTCGGTATATGCATGGAATTTCTGCTCCGGTTTATTTTTGTTTTTTGGATATCATTCCTTTTGGTTCATTCCTCTGTTCATATTTTTTAAAAGAGACACTCGTGTAGTATGTTCCCTTTATAAATGACACATTGACACTTAAGGGTTGTTTCAAAACTTCTTCATTAATTTTCCTTTTTACCCATGATCACATTATCTCTCTCCCACTTTCCCACACATAAATGATCGTATTTTTGGCAGAAAAAGGGATACACTTTTATCTATTTATTGTCTCCAACTAACTTTAACTAACTTTTTCGAATAACGGTTAATTATTTCTTATAAAAACGAACTGGAAGAGGAGAGGGAGGAACAATCTTTTGCAGTTGAATTGGTAATATCACGTTCCCCATCCTTAAGGTTATATTCGACATCCGTAATTGGTGATATGTGTATCAATTAAGTACGTTTTGAATACGTTTTAACAATTTCCGTTGCATCAAAAGAAAACAATTTGCATTGAATGGTTACAGATCAACAGATGAAAAATATCTGTCTGTCGTCTTATTCTTGTTACGCGAGTCTCGGAGGCCTCAAATTTAAAAATGAAGGTCACTGCGATTGCTTACAGTGTAATTGAAGGCAAGTTGAAGAGAATAGACTTTTATAACTGTGATAACCTAGCTTATACAAGTCCTGTGATTGATTCTATATGATGGTTTGATTACAAATTGGTCAATGATTTTGGAGATTTAATCTAAGCGTAGCTAATACGTATAAGTAAGTATCAGGATCCTGAATAGATAGATTATCGTCTATTAGTTCATTCTCTGGAGTCAATATTCTATCATCTTTGAAAATATGTGTGTAACTTTAAATATATGATGCATCTACTCTTATTAAGTCCATAATTGTTGTTTAAGGTTGACTTCTCTAACCTACTTAGAATATTATATTTGAATAAGTTCATGACTTGATTTCTTTCTTGTTATGTATGTAAAGGTTACCTTAATAATCATATTGATTATACTTAAATATATTACTACATATAAAACCCAATTGATTAATTTGAGAACCTTTAATAAATTTTTCAATTCAGTCATCTGAATTTTATATTAAGGATCGGAGGGTACTATCTCAATCAACTTTACCCTCAAATCTAAAAATGTCACTTCAAAGTATTTATATTGATTATATATAGTAAAGATGGTCACATATAATATACATACTTAAAAATGTTATATAGTATTTCAAGAAAATTAATATATATTTCTATACATAATTAACTTATCTAATTTTTTAATACCCACAAATTAGTTATCTAACTCTATAATTTAGGATCATAATACAAACTTTTTCTTTTTTGCCTTTTTTTATTGATTAAGACCAGGCATATAAATGAAAAAGAAAATATAAAAAGTCATGCAACAGTGTAGTTTTAAAAATGAGTAAATATTAAAAACTATAGACTTGACCCTTGCAATTACAGAGTTATAAAATAGAAGAGAAATGGAAGATTAATAAGCAAAAAGAAAGAAAAATTACACTATGACACTATGATTTTATAAAGGAACCTTTGCCTGTCGTGTCAGTAGGAGTATTTATTTATCTGCTATAACTAAACTAATTAACAGATACTTGTGATATGAAGTTTCTGATAAACTGACAAGAAAAATTTGTCTTCTTTAGCGTTACACACGGCACTATTATATTATTTGCTTAAAAGTCTCAACACTTTAATTCAACTTGGTAAAGAGACTGTGGGGCCCAATAAACTGGCAAATCCAAACTAGCAAATAGAAATGTGGGGGAGTGGCGAGTAATTAACATGAAACTCCGAAAGGGGAAGGAGAAACAAGCATAGTTAATTATGACTTAATCATAAATAATCTATAAAATAGGAGTATTAATTATCATTAACAATTTAATACTTTTAATTTAACTTGTATGGTGCACTTGACTTAACAACAGCAACAAACTTATGGAGGGGCTTTTTCAGGGAAGTATTGGCTATTCCAGTATTTTCGTATATTTAGACTGATATCGGGAGCTAATTCTGCTACTACCATGATTATATAAACTTGGCTATGTGGAACTGATGACATTTTTTGGCCTGCTTCTCATTGCAAGCTGTTCCATGAAAAAAAAAAAAAAAATAGGAGTGTGTCAAGAAACATGTAGTTATCTGATTAACTGTGTGCAAATGTGGTCTGAGTTGATTTGAAGCTGAAAAAAATAGAGGGATTCTGGTGTTTTTGTTAACTCCTATGCATGGAGTTTGTATTGTGATCTAATTGTGTTATCTACGGCATGTTGACTTGCTTGAGGCCTAGCACTACTACAAAAGAGGTCTCTTGTAACACCTCCTATTTTCTCCTATATATTTATAAAAGATCACTTTTGAACCACTCTCGGGCCTTAAATATTAAATTTGACCCAAAATTGTGAATTTGGATTTTCAAAAACGTAAAAAAACGTTTTTACTGTTCATGGGTCCTTTTTTCAGATTTATGGCCCAACTTTGAAAAATCATAATTAATTCTAAAAAAATAGAAATGAAGTGATTCCAATTTCTAAATTTAGCTTATTAAGGGAACTATAGGGGAAAAATACTCATTGGCCCTAAAAATTACCCATTTGAATCAGTTTATTCCAAAACCATTTACTGTCCACTTGGTCAATTCCAGTTTTTACCTTATCCTTTGGAAATTTATTTATCTCAAAATACACATCCAAATTTCTCAAACTTTATATCATTTTAAAGCTCGGGATGTGTAGTTTCTGACTGAAAAGTTTCAGCTCATTTGGAGCTTATTTTCTATTTTTCCTTGCCATGTGAAGCAGATGCGTTTTTCAGGACCTTTGGAACCCCCTTAACTTTGAAAACCAATTTTTTGTTAAAATTCACCAAAATCTCTTTTTGGTTCCTTAACTCTTCTTTATCATGCATGACCATTCCCTTAACATTCCTTGTTATTTTTAGTCCATTTTCATGCATGCCTTATCACACATACCCATGATACTTTGTGCAGAGGTTTAAAGTTACAACACAACATCAACAACATCAAGAGAGAGTTAGCAACTCAATATTTGCACAAAAACCATGCAAGCAAGGAGCAACTTCTTCATGCATCAATAAATTTTTCCTTACCCTTGCTTGTGTTTCCACCTACATGGTTAGTTGGGGGAATGAGATTTGGGAATCCCAATAGCAAAACCACATAATCAAGATATTGTGAATGTGCATACATAACTTTAAATCATGTGTATGAACACACATAAACATGTGATACATCAAACTTCACTTTAATATGCATATGGGCATAGCACAAAAGTCACATTTCATACATAAATCATGCACTTTAATCATCATAAAAGTTCATGTAACATTCACAACTCATTTTCATAAACATAAAAGGAGATTAGTAGGTTTTGCTACTTTTTCTTTGCTTTCTTTTACCCCACTTCAAAAGTGCTCTTGGATCTCTTCCAAGTATGTTTCTTGGAGATCTTAAAACCCTAAAATCATGTCATAACATCCATATAAATATGCCATCACCAAGATACAACAAAACTTGCAAAAATGCATAAAACCCCCTTTTGGTTTTCTAAGAGTCATATAAGCTCAAGACTTGATTTTTATGGCCCTTAAAGCTTTTAAAATCCATCTATTAGCTTTACCCTACACAAAACATCATTTTGAAGACAATGGAACCATCAAAATACTCAAAAACACATCCTTTCTATTTTTTCTTTAGCTTGGACGAAACCAGCAAAAATAAGGAAAGGAAGGGGTTTTTCAACTTTGCTCATGAAACCATGTGTTTCCTTGCTTTCAAAACCCCTTTTCTTAGCTTTGATCTACTCAAATACACCTTCCCTTAGACCAAAAGAAATTTGGGGAGCACCTCCTGTAATATCCCAAATTTCATAAACAGAAATGAAGGCCAAAATGACGAATTACGAAATGATTTAAGGCCCCATAGATAAGAAAAATAGAAAGGAAAATGCCTAAATAAGAAAGAGGATAATCGACTAAGTCCCTAGCCTTGAGAATTTCAAGTAAGAATGACCCAAGGGCAAAATGGTCATTTGGCCTAAATGACTAGAGTAAAATGGTTGTTTTGAATAATAAGGCATATGGAACAAAATGTCATCAAATAATAAGGAAATATTGGTAATTTGGTCAAAATTCAACAAAAAGTCAAGTTGACCAAAAAAGAGTCAAAGTCAACTCAAAAGTCAAAGTTGACCAAAAAGTCAAAGTCAACCAAAATGTCAAAAGTCAACCAAAATGTCAAAAGTCAACCAAGGGTAAGGTTGGAATTAAGAAAGAGTAGAAAAAGTAATGGCATTTTGGTAATTATGAGGAAAGTAAGATAAGTAGTGGCATTTTCGTAATTATGAAATTTCGGAGCTAAGGACGACTGAGAAATAATTATTTGATGTAGCAGGAGTTCTCAAATGCCGGAGACCCAAACTAAGAAAAGTTTAGTTGGGTTATAAAGTAATTAATAAAATTATTACCCGGTATCTGATGCAGGCAGTTTCGCTGTACAAACAACAACAGTGCCCGAAAAGCCCAAAAAGGTATTTTCTTAGAAAATTAATTACGGAAAATCCGAGAAGAATTTTGAGAAACAGACAAGAGCTTGAGAATCCGGGAAAATATAGAATTTTTCCATGTCCTTAAGTCAAATTGGCCGCCGGAAGCCCGTTTTACGGTGTTGCGCGCAAATCGAGGAATCCTGGCGATTTATGAAGGAAGCCAAAGGCATTTTGAGAAAGGGATGATGCCACCTAGGCAAGGAGACCTAGGAAAGGTGCCACATGAAAGAAAAGTCCCAGGAAAAATAAAAAGGAAAATTTCTCGATTAAAGGTTACTTTACGGAAATGCGTGCCACCGGATCAAGTAATTGACCGGGCCAAGGCCCAGTCAGCCAACCAGACTTGGAGGACAAGAAAAGTGGTGCCATGTGCAGCAAGGAATGCTAAGGGGACATGTGGCACAACCTCCATCAAGTATTCCCAAACTTGGTCCCCAAGTTTTAATATGCTCCACACATTATTCTAAGAGCAAATTAATGTAGGCAAAACTTCTCTCTTCCTCTTCCATTTTCACGCCACTTTCTCTCTCTCTCCTTGGGCAGAAATTTGCTCTCCCTTCTCTCTAGAAACCAAGCCTCTCTCAAGCAAGAAGAAGAGCTTCAAGCTTCCAAACACAAGG
>JANTPZ010138156.1:15452-35739 GCA_025593235.1 Vachellia pachyceras
GGTACAGGCCATTTTAAGACGGTGCAAGCTGCCATTGATGAAGCATCAAGGAGAAGAGTGAAGGCGAGATTTGTGATACGTGTGAAGAAAGGTGTTTATGAAGAAAATATTCAAGTTGATAAGAATAATCAAAATCTCATGATTGTTGGTGATGGAATGAAACTTACCATTATAACTGGTAATAGAAGCATCAAAGATGGAATTACCCCCTCTATGTCTGCAACAGTAGGTAAGTTATTTACTTGGTTTACGTTTTTCTCTAAAAATTCAAATTCATGTTTTTTTAGTATTTATTTAACATGTCTTGTTAAGATCATTAAACATAAGTTTTTTTTTAAAAAAATTCATAGGAAGAAATAAGCCATACTATTTACTATTTATACATTTTATTATATATATTGATACACTGAGGGCCTATTTGTGATTGTGTTCAGGTATAGATGGCGCTCACTTCATTGCACGCGACATCTCTTTTAGAAACACGGCCGGTCCTGAAAAAGGTCAAGCGGTGGCACTCCGATCGGCCTCCGACCTCTCAGACTTCTATAGGTGCTCCATCGAAGGCTACCAGGACACCCTAATGGCTCATGCACAACGTCAATTCTTTAGAGATTGTAAAATTTTCGGTACAGTGGATTTCATTTGGGGTAATGCCGCAGTTATTCTACAAAACTGCACCATTCTCGTAAGAAAGCCCCTGCAAGGACAAGCAAACATGATCACAGCTCAAGGGCGAGGCGACCCATTTCAGAACACCGGAATATCAATAATCAATTCTCAAATTCGAGCCGCGCCGGATCTCAGGCCCGTCGTGAAGTCTTATCAAAACTATCTGGGTCGGCCATGGCAGCAATACGCACGAGTGGTCATCATGAAGACGTACATTGAAGGATTGGTGAATCCATTGGGTTGGTCTCCATGGGGTGATGATGATTTTGCTCAAGATACGTCATATTTTGGGGAATATATGAATTATGGGACTGGTTCATCAACAAAAGATAGGGTTAAATGGCCTGGGTATCATGTCATGACCACCCAAAATGATACACAACAGTTTACTATTGCAGGGATTCTTGCTGGTGACACATGGTTGCCTCAAACAGGTGTGCCTTTTGATATTGGTATTTAAACCTTTTTTATTGCGGTTATTATTTATAAGGAAATAATATAATGGTACGTCCATTATATATTTTTTATTGAATTATTGGGAATTGATTTGTATTGTAATTTGCCTGAGATATGTACGTGAATGATCAATTCTTTGATTTCATGCTGTGTTGGATTGGTGAGTCCGAATTGGATATAGCTTTTACATATCGAGTGAAGGGGAATAAAGATTTGTAATAGGACATCTCAAACCATCACATACTTGCCTTATGGATAGGATCCCATTTCCTAAATAATCCAGGGAAATTACACTTAAATCCGTAGAAGACAAATTATCACGATGATGTCCTAAAAAATCATTAAAATCCCAAGGGACATATATACAGGTCAATATATGTCATTAATGACAAATCGGTGTACCACAATTGCCAAGTCAGGGCATGACATCACCATTATACCACCGATGACAACCCATGATGCTTCAATTAACTAGTTAATATGCCATTAATATCAAATCAGTGTAAGTGTAATATCCTAAATTTCATAAACAGAAATAAAGGCCAGACTGATTAATTACGAAAGGAGTTTTGACCCATAGAAAAGAAAAATAGAAAGGAAAATGCCTAAATAAGAAAGAGGATAATCGACTAAGTCCCTAGCCTTGAGAATTTCAAGTAAGAATGACTCAAGGCTAAAATGGTCATTTGGCCTAAATGACAATAGTAAAATGGTCATTTTGAGTAATAAGGCATAGGAAACAAAATGTCATCAAATAATAAGGACATTTTAGTAATTTGGTCAAAAGTCAACAAAAAGTCAAAGTTGACCAAAAAAATCAAAGGCAACTTAAAAGTCAAAGTCGACCAAAATGTCAAAAGTCAACCAAGGGTAAGTTTGGAATTAAGAAAGAGTAGAAAAAGTAATGGCATTTTGGTAATTATGAGGAAAGTAAGATAAGTAGTAGCATTTTCGTAGTTATGAGATTTCGGAGCTAAGGATGACTGAGAAATAATTATTTGAGTTAGCAGGAGTCCTCAAATGCCGGAGATCCAAACTAAGAAAAGTTTAGTTGGGTTATAAAGTAATTAATAAAATTATTACCCAGTATCCGATGTGGGCAGTTTCTCTGTACGGAGAACAACAGTGCCCGAAAAGCCCGAAAAGGTATTTTCTTAGAAAATTAATTACGAAAAATCCGGAAAGAATTTTAAGAAACGGAAAAGAGCTTGAGAATTAGGAAACATATAGAATTTTTCCATGTCCTTAAGTCAAACTGGCCGCCAGAAGCCCGTTTTACGGTACTGCGCGCAAATCGAGGAATCCTAGCGATTTACGAAGGAAGCCAAAGGCATTTTGAGAAAGGGATGAAGCCACCTAGGCAAGGAGACCTAGGGAAGGGTGCCACATGAAATAAAAGTCCCAGGAAAAAAAATAATAAGGAAAATTTCTCAATTAAATGTTACTTTACGAAAATGCGTGTAACCAGATCAAGTAACTGACCGGGTCAGGGCCCAGTCAGCTAACCAGACTTGAAGGACAAGCAAAGTGGTGCCATGTGCAGCAAGGAATGCCAAGGGGACATGTGGCACAACCTCCATCAAGTATTCCCAAACTTGGTCCCCAAGTTTTAATATGCTCCACACATTATTCTAAGAGCAAATTAATGTAGGCAAAACTTCTCTCTTCCTCTTCCATTTTCACGCCACTTTCTCTCTCTCCTTGGGCAGAAATTTGCTCTCCCTTCTCTCTAGAAACCAAGCCTCTCTCAAGCAAGAAGAAGAGCTTCAAGCTTCCAAACACAAGGTAATGTGTTCTTGCAACCAAATCCCTCTCTTCTTGAGTCTTGCAACCACTACTACCTTCTCTTGAGTTGTTCCTTGGATGAGCCTCTCTTTTAGAATAGGATGGCTAGGACTTCAAGAGTTAAAAATGGAAAGGAGAAGCTTTTAAAAGTGGTATATGGTTGCAAGCTCTTCCTTGAGGGGTAAAAGATAGCTTGTTGTTGGTTGTTGGATATTTTGTGTTGTTGTAAAAATTATGGGAAGCTCAGAGTCATGGGGAGGTGCTGCCCAAATTTTGTTTAATCTAAAGAGAAGAGGTTTTTAAGTTGATCAAGGTTAAGAAAAAGGGTTTTGGAATAAGAAAACACAAGGTTACACAAAGAGAGTTTGAAAAACCTATTTCTCCCTTTTTCTTCCTCCTTCTCGGCCAAAACAAGAAAATAGAAGGAATGAGTTTTTGAGTGTTTTGATGGTTCCATTGGCTTTAAAATGATGTTTTGTGTAGGGTAAAGCCAAGAGATGGATTTTAGAAGTTTAAGAAACCACAAAAACCAAGACTTGAACTTGTAGGACTCTTGAAAAACCTACAAAAGGTTCTATGCATTTTTGCAAGATTTATGGCAACTTGTTGGTTGGATATTTACATGGATCTTATGCCATGGTTTTTAGGGTTTTAAGATCTTCAAGAACACCATTGGGAAAAAGTCACCAAGAGAACTTAAAGTTCAAAGAAAAGGGAAAAGCTTAGCAAAGGTAGCAAGACTACTAAACTAAACTTATGTTTTGTGAACTTTGGTTGTGAAAGGTGCATGATTTTTGTGATAAATGAAGTATGGTATGAGTATGTAATGTGATCTTGATTGCTATGGCCATATGCATATAAAGTTTGCACATATCACATGTTATATGCTCATATACTTGTTTTGAAGTGTTAGATGCACATTCACAATGCTTTTGTTTAGCTAGTTTTGCTATTGGGATTCCCAAATCTCATCCCCCACCCACTAACCATGTAGGTGCAAGCACAAGCAAGGGTAAGGAAAAGGTTCTTGATTCTTGAAGATGATGATGCATATGCTTGCTTGTTTTGTGTAAATATGCAAGATGCTATTTTTCTTTGAAGATTGTTAGGGTTGTAACCTAACTACAACATGAAGAACATATGAATATGGGATCATCCATGATCATGAGCTAAGAAGGCTAAAGAAGAATAAGAAACTAATCATGTATGTTAAAGTTAAGATTACGAACCAAAAAGAGGTTTTGGTAACAAAAAGAAAAATTGGTTTTCAAAGTTGAAGGGTTCCAAAAGCCCTGAAAAATGAATCTGTTTCCAGTAATGATTTAAAATAGCAAACGAGCTCCAAATGGATTGAAATTTTCCAATAAAAACTACACATCCTAAGCTTTAAATTGATATAAATTTTACGAAATTTGGATGTGTACATGAAGAGAGATGATTTTCCAAAGTTAGGGGAAAAACTGGAAAAACAGACAGTGACCATTTGGAAATTGTTACGGTTTTGGAATAAACTGATTCAAATGGGCAAGGACTGGAACCAATGAGTATTTTTCCCCTATAGATCACTTAATAAGCTAAATTTATAAATTAGAACCACTCCATTTTGAGTTTTATAGAATTAATTATGAATTTTTAAATTTGGGCCAGAAATCTGGAAAATGGGCCAGTGAACAGTAACAGTGTTTTTTTAAGAAAAAGAAAAATTTTCAAATTCACTAAAAAGATCAAATTGAGTTGTCCAAGGCCCAAGAGTGGTTCATAAGTGATATAATAAGTAAATATAGGGGGAAAATAGGAGGTGTTACACTAACTATATCTAAGGTACTGGTTTTCCTATTAAACATTAACCAGAACATGGATACACAACTCAGCACATTGATTCATTTGAAAGGGGGGAAGAGGATATAAAGGAGATAAAGAGGAATGCACTGTTTATCGTGGTTGTGGTTGTTTTGGAAGCTCTTTATTATATACTAGCTGGTGTCTATGGTATAAGTTGGATTTCTGGTAATTAAGACCACTGTCTCACATCCTGTTGCTTTAATCTTTTTCCAAGTAAAAGTTCTAAAGGCGGATAGTCAAGAAAGGCTCCAAAGGCTTATATAGAATTCATACTTTGTATTGTCACTACCCTTTTGTTATGTGTAATGGATTACTGTATGTTGCCACCTTAATTAGGGCTTATATATTCACCATTACTTTGATCGTTCTTGATACTTTAGAATACTTGTTAATGGGGAAAGGCTACTAGAAGGCTTCAGGCCTCAAGGTTACAGATGAACGATATCGGTAAATGATATTTTATGGGCCGCCATGTCACTGACTCACACCACGTTGCTAATATTTCACCACCAAATATTATCAACTTAAACATGTCTCCTCCAAGAAGACCACCAGGGTTGTTGCCATTGGGCTTGAATGAATATGCCGATTATTATTGCATAATGATATACATACATATGTGTGTGTATGTGTGTGATTGAAAGTGACGCTTTCTACGGGTGACCCTCAAAATCGTCATTGAAGCATTGAAAATCCTTAACAGGAAGAATTTCAACGGCAACTCTCAATATTGTCGCTGAAAGTCTCACTTTCGATTGTGACTTTTTAGTTTCATTATTGGAATGACCGTTTCAACTGTAACTTTTTTAGTTGCCCATAAAAATGATCGTTGAAAGCCATCTTGTAACGACAAAGCATTAACTATATAATCAGAAAGCATCAAATCGAAGCCAACCACTCACTCCAAACCTAAGGTGTTAGAAATGCGCAAGCGTGTGCGAAAGAATGGATCAAAAAAGAAGCTCACCATATGGATTTGAAGTGTAACGCGCTTTATTAGTCGAGAACACTCTTCAAAGATTAGAAGTGAGATGAAAGACGACCCTAGGTGATCGAGCATAGAAGTTAATTCAAGGGGCAGAGGTTTTCTGCAATGCAAGTATTTGAGAGAGCTATATGTAAATATTGTGATAAGGAAAGAAAGAGGAAGTGACTCAATTTTATTCCTTTCCATTTGAATGGCACAGACGGTGGACACTGAACGTAGAAGATCTTGGAGAGAGTAACGGAAATAGTGCGTCACGCCGCCTTGAGTATATCTAGGTCCAAAGTTTTTTGTTTTAAGAAAAATACTTTAATATGGTGGACCGGTTCGAAACCCAGGAGATCAAGTCCGATTCTGTATCAGATTATGTGCTTGTTTGGAAACTATTTTCAAAATAACTTTTACAAATTCCGAGTCAAAAACCTAGGTTTTGGAGAATAAATTTTGAAAAAATAGCTTTTACAGATTCCGAGGCAAAATCTAGGTTTTGAAAAGTAATTTATGTTTGGAAAGTTATTAGCTTTTACAGATTCCGAGGCAAAATAGTGGTTAGGAAAGAAGAAAGAGAAAGGATGAAAAGTAGGAAAGAGGAAAGAGAAGTAAGAAAAAGTAGAAAAGAGGAAAGAGAAAGAAAGAAAAAGTATGAAAGAGAAAAGTTAAAGAAGGAAAAAAGTATGAAAGACAAAATAGGAAAAAGTATGAAAGAGGAAATCTAGGTTTTAAAACCTATGTTTCAAACTGAGGTTTTGAACCAGAATAACTTTTCAGAAAAATTTATGTACTTGGACAAAATCTAGATTTTGAATCAAAATCTAGATTTTGAAAACAAACCTAGGTTTTGGGAATATGTTGTAAACAAGCTCTAAGCTCGGGTTGGATCGAATCATAGGCAACCTCCCTTAGTCTAAGCATGTTACCAAACTAAGCCATGTGTTAGCACTTGATCTGGTCCAGCCCGATCATTATTCTACCTGAACCCTCTTATAAGAATTGTTTTCTAAATGGTGCTTTTTAATTAGATAAGCATTTACTGTTGTTTTGAGGTTACGTGTGATATTGAATTCACAACCTTCTGTCAGCAAGGAAACTTAGCATGCCATTAAACCCAGAAGATCGCACTTTAAGTGGTATTTGTGAAAGTTTTCATGATGGTATTGGGCTTGGGCCAAAATAAAATTAAAATCTGATTTTTTGCCAACAAAATTAAAATGTGGTTTAAATAGTCGTTTTCTAAAATTTACATATAATAAAGAAACGATATAAATTGTATCAAAAAAAAAAGAAACGATATAAAATCTAAAAAATATATATGCGCAGTTCAAAAACAATGGATAAAATACTAAACACGACGTTGAGATCGGTAGGAAAAAAACCATCAATTTTTGTGTGATATATGAATGAGGGTTTTTCTTTTATTATAATGTGATGATGCTTATGACAAGCAGATCGCCGACCTACTCGTGTGGTGGGGATCACTACTAGAAAAATACGATTTAGCGACGAAAAATCCGTCGCTAAATGGCTATTTTCGTCGCTAAAACGAGGGTCGCTAATATTTTCCGTCGTTAAATGGAAATTTTCTGAAGGAAACTAGCCATTTAGTGATTGATTTTTCCGTCGCTAAATGACATTTTTCTAGTAGTGGATCGAGCAACTTTTATCATAATCAACATCATTATTATATTATTTTATTTTTAATACTATATATCAATTGGGCTTGTTTGTATGAGCATTGGATGAGCATGTTTAAGAGACAAGACTTGCATCATAGATTATAAATCATATGTGAAAAGTAGTTTACATTATTTAGATCTAATATCCAATATCAATTGCGTCCATTGTCTATGGAACTTGCCCCACTGATTGATAATATTATTTTTTTTCAACCATTTTTTAGTTTTTATTCTTTTTATATTTTATGTTATTGGTTAAAATACATCTCTATTCTATACAAGTCTACGGTAATGTGGTCAGGAAGGAAGGATTCAATTTTGACCAGGAATGATGAGAATAGACTGTGTAAATACACTCCCTAACAACCCTAGATATAAGAGTTATTAAGAAGTTTATTTTAATTTAAAATAGAAGATTTCAATTTATTTTTGTCTTACATTCATAATTCCTTTGTCAAATCATCTATGTTATCTTATTTTGCAATCTTCAGCCCTTTTGCTTTACTTTTCTTGTGCTCTTTTTTTCTTTGCTTTCTTCTTTTGAATATATATATAATCAAAACAGAAGATGATGGGATGCTATATTTTTTAAGAAATAATTACTAGTGGATACCGGATAAGAAAATTAAATACAAGTAGGTTCTTCGAATTTCATTTAATATATTAATATATTCTAAAGAATTTAATATTGACGAATTTAGTCGACTTGTAAAAATTGAAAGTTTGATCTGACTTGTAAACATGAATTGTCAAATTTAGCTTTTAAATAATGTAATTCCACTTTAAATATGAAAGTTTGATTTGAAAGTATTAATGCACTGAGACGTTACGATTAAATAATACTGGGGAGAGCGGCCTATTTATATTTAATTTTCTTAAATGGGACTTATAGATAATTTTTTTTATATTTTTAATATTGTAGTTTTGTATATTTGTTTTATCCTCAGACTGAAATTATTTGGATCCATTCCTAAAAAAGCACATCTCACTGTTTTTCCCCCTGGAAAAGGATCAACCTTCTGATGTATTAAAGTAAGATAAGGCAAAAAGGAGAGTAAAAAGATACCAAAGTTAAAAATTTCGTGAAAAATTGTAACGATACAGGAAAACTTTTATAATTACTTTATTTAATTATGATCAAGTAGGCCAGTTTTCATGTTCCAAATTATTTTAATATTTAATTTAAAGAATAAGTTACTGAACCCTATTAACTGTATTCTTTAATTATACTTAAAATGAATTGACATTGTAAGTGACGTAAATCATGTACTACTTTTGTTTGATTGAATAGATGAACTAATATTAATCCTTAAAGTTGTCTTAATGTATTCTCAGTTAAAAAAGTTTTTGAGGCACAGCAGCTCTTGGGCCGTACTTTTTTCAGTTTTTTTTTGCAATTTAAATTCGATGCTAATAAAAAAGGGAAAATTGGGGAAATCCCGTAATTAATTAGACAATGAGATCTTACAATTGCACATAAAGAAGCTCAATTGCATATTATGAAATCTTAGTTGCATATATGTGAAATGTCTCATTTTACAATTAATTCTTCGATGCAGGATTTTCCGCAATTCTCCCTAAAAACCTAGTTATGAATTATGTAAATTCGAGATCTTAATAGCAAATCTATTCATTTTAATGATGTAAATTATGAGTTAATTACGTCATGCACACTTCACTATTGTTATTCTCCCTAGCTGCACTTCACTTTTTCATTATGCCAAAAAAGAGGCCAACATTGACGGTCAACTTTTAAATTAGTTAATAGTAAAAAAATTGTCAGATGGTCAAAAATAGTCGACAAATCTTGCATTAACTAGACCGAAAGCCATCTTCTACTGGTATAAGGATTTATTTTGATCTTAAATGAAATATCTTCTGCACAAACACACTCACACACACATAAAGGGGTTTTTTTTATTAAGGAAGTAATATTGATTGTAAATGATTGAAAGAGTTATATTAGTTAAACCAACACATTTTTTATAAACATTTAATTTAACTAATTTTCTTAATTTTTTTGGATTAATCATCTTGGAATCGGAGGATAATTTCAGTTTGTGAACTAGATATCATCTTTGGCCACAAAATTATAGATAACTATGAGCTAAAAATCTAAAATATGTTTTTTTATGCTTACAACGGTCTTGCAAGGAGCTAGAGCAGCCTGCTTGCAATAAATAAATTCAAACAATTTCGAGCAGCTAGCAAAAATAAAATTTTAGGAACTAATAAATGAAGTACTAATACAATATAAAGCATCATAATAATATCAAGTAAGATAAACAAATTTCAATGACTTAATTACATACCTTATCGTCAAGGGTTGTGGATGGATATGAATGTTAATAAGTAACTTTCATAAATATCTTGTCACACAGTGGTATCCTCAATCTACAAAAGGAAAAGGCATGTTCAAAGCAAATTATGGATAACTACCACCACGGCCTTCTAAAATCTTGCCGACAAAATCACAGTTTTCTTCAAACAAAAAATCTTAACACTCTCAAAATGCCAAAATCAATTATTAGCTTAAAATCATAATTTTTTCTGTAACCCATTCGTTCATACTAGCTTTAGGGGAAAAGTCTATTTTCAAAATCATAACTATAAATCATTTGTATTCAAAATCTATTGCTGATTTAAACGGGTTCTAAGTCAAGCACAAAATCAAAATTGAATAATAATTTTACCATCAATTTGGAAACCTATTCAAAATAACAACATAAGGCTCCCAGGAACCCATTTGCACGAATTCAAAACTCTTTTAGTAGAGAAGCTAATGATCTTATAACCTAATGGTACAAAAATATATCTGTAAGTAAGAGGTAACTGTGGGTTCGATCCCACTTGAAACACCATATGGTTGGTGCCCGTCGCTCTAAATCTTAAAAAAAAGTCATGCAGAGAAACACTAAAATGAAAGATAACTCAGGAATAACTTACCAAGGAGCAAAAAATGGAAGGCAATTGGAAGTTTTGACTTCAACGTTTCAAGAGACTGGGTTTAAATTTCGTGTGTAGGTTTGTCATCTCAAGTACAAAGAGTTTCTGAGTTTGGCCTGTGGGTTTGAAATTTTTAAGGAGGATGAGCTCTGTTTCAAAGTCTGTTTTGAATAGTAGCAAGAAGAAATGATGGCCTGTGCTAGGGTTATTCAAATAGTATGTTAGGGTTATTAAACTAAAGAATGAACTGTCAACGTACTCCAAATCTTTAAGATATAATTCTTCAATTTTTGCTAAATTCAGAGAAACATGCACGCCTTACATTATTAAAACAAACATACAAATCTATTGGACATAGAAGAAAAAACAATTTATAATGCTGAAAAAGATAATGAGATTTTTATAGTTTTTGCTTAATTTTTTTGGGGGATATATTTTGCTATGATCCAATTTGATAGATTTTGGAATTTCATTTGTGATTTGGATCTTTTTGGGAACCTTATTTGTGAATTGATTTTGTTGGGTTAATTTTATTTTGAGTACAGAGATTGAAATATAGGTTCAAGGAGAGGGCATAAGTCCTAGGAAACGGTTGTTTCTTAAATTTTCTTACTTTGTTGTGACACTTGACGTTCTTTAGCCAAAAGAATATGGAGTTTGATTTTACTAGCATTGGTCTCTAGTATAAAATTTACTTTATAGTTCAATCATTAAATAACAATGTGAATATTATGTTGAGAACCAGTGACAATAGTATTAAACTCTGGAATTAGCTCAACTTCATATATGCTAATGAATTTTAATAATTGACTAAATTTGTTGTGGTAATTTACATTGCAATAGTACACGAGTTCGAATATATATATATATATATATTGTGAAAAATTTGGAGATGCTCGTGTAAATGTTTGTCTTCATTCTTTATACTGCTACAGTTGTAGTGGTTACAACTCTACAAAGTACCTTTGCCACACCTCGTATCATAAGGTGACAGACAAATCACTGTAAATTAGTATTAGTAGTAATTTCGTTAATAACTGTAACATGCAGTGGTTTTCTTAACTGCTATCAAATAATCGCTGCTATATATATATATATATATTTTTTTTTTTTGTAATGGAAGTATATATGGAAGAAAAAATAGGGAATACATTTGAAATATAGAAGCTTGGTAAGTATATTTTTAGATCATATCAATCCGACCATTTTGGGATATTGAAATGTTTCAAAAGACAATAATGCCCTTTTGATAGAATATGAACACCCCTTTAAAGAATCATTTCCAACTTCAGTTTCATAAATTTTAACTTAAGTATTGTGAAATGCTCACTTCAGTTTAGAAAATTAAGAAAAGCTAATGAATATATCTCTGACTCTTGGCAAAATATGGATTCCCTTCTGATTGCCCATTTTCAACTTTAATTTCACAAATTAACTTTTGTATGGTAAATGCCCATTTCAGTATAAGAAATTTGAAAAAGCAAATTTGCCGTCACCCATGTATTGCCCTTTCTATTAGCTCAAAGGCATTGTCTTCTTTTTTGCAGTATTTTCATATTTCAAAATGGTCCAGTTGGTTTGATATGACATTATATTTATTGGGCACCCCGATTTGTCTTCTCTCTATTTCAGAGGAAATTTGCTTCATTTTCCCAAACAAAAAGCTGGTTGCTAGAATTTGTGTAGATGATGGCGTTGTTGGAACACGATGAGGTGATAAGAAATGGTCTAACGCGACACAACCCAACTAAGGGCTTTTTATTTGACGGTTTTATTTAATTACCAATTTTTTCAGCGCGCGTGCGCGCACACACACATATGAGAATGAAATAACCATAAAATAAATGTTAAGTAAAGGTATATGGATTAAAGGTATTAATTTTTTTTAGTTTAAAAAATGAATCTATTTGGCACACCGCATTTTCCATTTTTTGTTATAACATGAGTTTTTAAAAAAAACCTCCTATTAACTTTACTCACTCCTTTTCTAGCTGAATAGCTCCATCCTTATCACTTGAGTAAGCATAGGTCAAAAGTCAATTTGTTTATCATTAAATCATTTTTTGTTATATATAAACCATGTCATAACTTTAATAATACTCATGAATATAAGATATTAGATATATAATACTCTTCTAGTCCAATTTATATGGTAGGGATAGAGAGAAAGAATGTTTTATCTTATATTTATTAGTCATATTATTATTAAAATTTTCATATAAATTTAGTACTGTACACTTCATTTCTTATTGAGTTGACTTTGTTCTAATTAATAGATATAATGTGTTCTATTACATAGGAATAAAATCGAGAAGCTATTTGAATTTCAAAGCATAAATAAAGGGGGAATTACCCAAAGGTCCCAAGTAAGGGAATGTATTACAAAATGGTCTCAAGAGATTATTAATGGTAGCTGCTTCACTTGTAAATGGTGCTTCTCAACTTATCATCAACAATCTCATGGGACCATTTTGTAATACATTCCTTTATTTGGGATCTCCGAGTAATTCTCCCATAAATAAATTAAGGTTTCTTATCTGTCAGAAACATACTATTCATGTATAATAAGCCCAAATGAGTAAATGTTACTATTCATGTGAAATAAATATGGTGGGTGGTAGTGTGTGGCACAAATATCATCCATATTCTCCTACACAACGAACAAAAAAATATTAATAAATGGAATATTCATCCCCCCTTGAAGAAGACCTGTCTATACATATATTGGATTAAATGTAATCATATAATCATGCAAGTTACAAGGCAATTACAAGACAGTGACCTTTAATTTCGTTTCAATCTCTTCAATGGAAAACAGCTCAATTACTATTATTATAATACTAATAATAATGGAGTGGTCCTAGTTAGACTCCACCAAACCTGTAATCAACGTTCGCTTTATTAGTTATAAAAGCAAGAAGATGGATTGCGCGTTTTTTTAATTAATTTTTCCCTGTGGACCTAGGAACATAGGATTCATACCGAAAATCAGTTCTTGGTCCAGTCTTGATTACCAGCTTAACCGGGGGATTGACCAAGTCAACCTGATATTAACCTAGCTGTCCCGGTTAAACCATTGGATTGGTTGGGTTAACTTTTTTTTTAATCAAAACTTGAAAGCTATAAATACAAAAAAAAATAGAACAGGATGGAAAGATGTGGTTAATTAGTTTTTTTTTAAAAAAATAAAACTAACCTTTAATTCTCTATTTCTATTCAAACAAATTTACTCATGAGGGAAAAAGATAAAATTAATTCATTTTATCCCAATTGTTTTATTATTGATGTTTAATTAAACTCTAAATTTAAATTATGTTAAAATAAAATAATATTTTAGACTTTAACTTTTAATATTTATAAAATAAAATGTAATCTGCTGTATCATATTATTTAATATAGTCGATGTAATTCTGAATTAACTCGGATATGATCTATCAACTTTTAACCACTCTAGCCTCATACCAAAGCAAACACACAACTACCTCAGGAGGACAACGCTGTACCTTGTCTATATAGAGGTACGTGGAGCTTGCCAATTTGCTTAGTTTTGAGTTCATTTGACTGCCCCAATGCATCCTAATTATTAATTTATACACAAATCATAAAACAATGCCAGTTTAATCTTATTTGTAGGATTTATCGGAGTAAAAAACAATCTTAACCTAGTTTCAGAAAAGAAATGTACAGTCGCCAAGAAATCTCAATCACAAACAGTACGGATCTGTTGGTCACTTATTGTTAGATTGTGCACCAAAGCATATTGATACCCAACCAAGATCCCGTTTGGTATAGATTTCATATTATCCAAAGTTAGATCCAATCTAGTCCAACGGCAGCTCGAGGTCGAGGCGGATTGAATCCAGTTGATTCACTGCTTGGATCAGTCAGGGGACCGCAGTGTAATTTTTTTTATTTTCCCTTCACAAGAGGCAAAATTTTAACCTAATAATGTAACTTTGATATAGAAAAATCTTAAATAATGTAAAATATATCCTAAAATGTTAAAATTTAAGTATAAATCGATGATATCCAACATTTAACAATAGTAAATATCATTATTAACGTAAAGATTTAATAAAATAAATAAGTAAGAAATAATCTAGGTTAAGTTAGATCAGAACAATTGGTTTGAACACTTGCTTTTAAATCTAATCCAACCTAATATATTAGTCTAATCCGATTTCATTATATTGTTTATTTAGACAGGACAAAACTATTAGATTTTTGCACATCTCTACGCATCATGAGAACTTTTGGTGATTATAGCTACTACAATAAATAACTCAAAACATTAAATCTCGTTAAATTTTATATTAAAATATAACAATTTTTTATTTTTATCCTATTTAATATATGTACTCTACCTCATAGCACAAAGTTAAAGTAATGATAAAAAGGATGCAAATGTATAAGGGCCCGTTTAGTTCAAGGAAAATGGAGGGGTTGGAAATGGAAAATCAAGATTTTTCATTGGTTTTCGTAGTTTGGTTGGTATTTAAGCATGTAAAATGCCTTCTTGCGGGAAACCATTTTCCTTCATGCGTGGGAAGATTTTTTCCCTCCAAAAATGGTGGGAAGACAATTTTCATTAGATGAAGGAAAATGTAAAAGACATGTTTACACCTAAAATACCAAATATAATGTACTCATAGTCAAAGATATAAAATTATACAAGATCATATAGTCATTTGACATAATTTTTCTACCTACTTTACCACCATTTTAACCCAACCAAACAAAAATTTTTCTATCAATTCATTTTCCATTCCAATGCATTACAAACAAACCATGCAAAAAAAAATTTTCATTCTCTTCCATTCCATTCTCTTATGTTCCTTTCCTTTCCTATGGTTTCCTTGAACCAAACAGGCCCTAAGATTGTGAACAAAATTGAATGATGTGATTTAGCAATAGGAACGGAGATGATTGAGTAACCAATATTGCTAATTTACTTCAAATATCACAACTCATTTCAAGCTGATCATCCCTTGTGCCATTCTTTTAATGTGTGGGACACATTTCATTAATGCCAACGCTCGTCCCCAGATATATGTGTTATATATAATTTGCTGACGAGGATCTATATCCGTGAGAGACTTGCCTTTGTGATTAAAACAGTCCTACGCACACGAAAACTGGTCATGATTTGAACATAGTTTGCGAAAAAAAGGATCCACAATCCACCCTTATACATATATATATATATATATATATATTAAAGTATATATGGAAATTGTATGGTTTGTGTGTGCGAGTGCATATAGCTATATATATATTGGAGACACTTGATTGTACTGTACGGTTTAGTAGGCGGCGCAATTCAAATTCATAGATTTTCGAAATCAATTAGCTTGCAAAATGTAACAGCAAACGATCATAATTAAATGTTTGGATCTTGCATCAGGTAGCCCGTCTATGTAAGATTTATTATTAATATTCATTTCTGTGAATTGATGTAAGATTAATGTTCATTTCAATTGGCGGTAAAAACCAAAATAATCATGATTAGGAGCCCAAAGTGATTGTAAAGGCAAAAAAAAAAAAAAAAATCAAACATTGTGCTGGGTTCCAGTTTACTTTGGTGGTGGAAGTCCGTACAATATTGTGCCCATTTGGAAACGTGGTAGAGAAGTATTTTTACGCAAGTCGAGTTAAACATATGAAGGAGATTATCTCGTTTTGCAAAAAAAACACTGTTGAACGTGCATTTAGCTTTTCTTAACACTCTGCCAAACAAGCCTAGTGTTTGAAATAAAAAAAAGCGATTATAAAGCTCATTTAAATGGTTTAGAAAGAATTAATGTGTCTGTTTAGATTAGCGGTATAAGTTATATTTTTAACATAATTTAGGAAATAGGAGATAAGTACGTGAAAATAGTTTTGTTTATCAAATACAGATCAAGTGAGATCTTACCCTCTCACGTTGTTTGCTTAATAAACATAAGTGATAAGAACAAATGGGGTATGTGATGAATCAATGTTTAAAATTTCGTTGAAAGATATGTTTAAATTTAGTATTTTACAATTTTAAAATAGGATAATTTTTATTGAGAGATAAGTGTTTCATATAAAAAAGATCGACATAAGGGTGGATAGAAGCGTTTCATTTCTGTGAACATAGTTTGCTTTTGTGTTTTCTCAAATGAGGATGGAAGCGCGTGTAATAACAATTTCTCTACTAAATCACCAAATTCTTAGTCTAGATTTAATTAATTATATTATTAATTTTTCTAATAATTTTTAACTATTTTATTTATCTTAGTATATATTTTATATAAAATATGTACCTTCACCTAAAAATAATGATTTTGCTTCACACTACAAATGTAAAAAATATTTTAATATTATGTCCTTCATTAGATAATAGTTAATAATTCTTAAAATTAAGTAGCAATTATGACAATTTAAACAAATTTATGAAAGCTATACCTTTTCAGTAATTATATATTTAAAAGTAATTTTGATAAAAGAAATCTAAACGGATTCAACTCTTTTAAAGTGTTTGTTTGGTTTCGTGCTGAAACCATACAGATAAGTCGAGACAAAATTCCTCTTATATATTTATCTCGGCTTACGTAAAATTATTCTTCCAACGGATTTCTAAACATACACAAAGTCATTTTAAAAAAAAAAAGCAAAAATCAAACAGAGATCACAGCTATTCATAATATTATCACTACTTGAAATCAAAATCACGATCACAAATCAAAATTATTGAAAACCACACGTCTCTATCTAACTCCATTCCAAACGAGCACTTAATCCTCAGCCGTCAGTAAAGGACGTCCATCATGCATGGACAACAAAAAAATTCGTCTATATTTGACACGTGTAAAGTAATTGTATATATACTCATTAATATATACATATACTAAATACATAAAAACGCATTATCTATAAAACCACTTAACCTCAACCACAAGCAGATCTCCGTGTTGATGAGTGCGGCAATTGCCCCCCTCAATTTGCAGGACTTTTGACTCACTCAGCTCAAACTCATCAAATATATATATTACTTCAAGTTTTTTTTTGAATACTATATAATATATATAATTGAAGTATCTAAACTTTTGACTCCACTTTACTTCATGTTTTTTTGAATACCATATAATATATATATATATATATATATAATTGAAGGGTATATTATATCCTAGAATAATCATTAAGAACTTTGAAGATAAAGTGATTTATATTCAGGACCACGGTCTAAACAGTGGTCCAATACAGTGGAATTTGTCGTTGCAGCGTTGGTGGTTAGCTTTTGAGAAGATGATGGGAAATAAAAGAAATTATGGGCAAAGAATGGTGAAAAGTGAAAGATCGGGTGAACACACAGTGATAGAAAAGTTGAGAGAAATTAAAGAAAGGGGGTGTGTGTGTAGCTTTTGAGTTATTTTTTTAATTTTTGTGATTATTGAGTTGGCTTGCTGAATTTCGGTGTGATAGATTTCTCCAAATGGTTTTGATAAAGCTTATATGTACTAATTGGATTCGGTGTGGGCTAAGAAGGATGATCCATTTGCGTGTCTGGCAATCGACCGGAAGAACGATTTTACAAATTCCGAGGTAAATAATGAGAGGAGTTTTGTTTTGACTTGTTTGTAATGTGATATGGAATCACTTCCAAACACTCATACATTGAAAGAAGGTTTAAATTTTATCAAAGAGAAGTAACAATTGGCAGCATCTCGAACAAAATAATATCATTTTTAATAGGCAAATATACTTGTGTCTGGCAAGAAAATGATATACTACATTCAGTCTTTAATACAAACATTAATTAATTTTTTAAGAGATCAAATAAGTTGAATGCATTATTTAAAATTATTTATTTATGTGCATTATTAAATTATATATTCAAACAATATTAGTTTAAAGAAATATGATAAATATAAATACTTTAAATTGATATATTTAATTTATTTAATATAAAAAATTAATTAACTTTTATATTAACAACCTAGTACTTGAGACAAGGTTTGACATGTGTTTATTTGCTTATTTATCGCATTTTAAAGTATTAATTCGCAAAAAATTTTGCATGTTGCATCACAATAGCTACAAAAAGAGCATTACTTGATGGTGTAAAAAACAACTAAACTACGTTATTGTCAAACTGGGGATTCATGAATAAATTATAAATGATTATTCTCGAGTGACTTCTATTAAAAGGCATATACATATATTCAATAGCATTAGTGTGCATGAGCTGTTTGTTCAATGTTTTCAACAATAAATCACCTACAAATATATAGTGGTCTGTATATATATGTTACGTATTTGATTACGTAGGTATTTGATTATCACATGAAAAATAATTATTGTGTCATTTGTTTTTCTTTAGGAAAAGCTAACTTGCCTTCTCCAAATCGGACCACTATGTCCGCCATTGCTTCATTATAATATACAAATAAATATTTGCCAATTTGAATTGTAAATATATGAACAAAAAGAATTAATGGATACATGCATAAATAATTTTTATATAATTTATTTCTTTAATTTCGGTTTCAACTACGTGTCCAGACTCGCTAGAAACGGCATTAATTAATCTCTGTAGCTTGTTTCTTGTTTTTTTAAAAAAAATGAAAATTTCAATTTTAAAAATAAAAATTACACCATAAAAATGCTGTAATTAAATTAAATTATAATTTTGCGGATAATATTTGAGTGAGATGAGAGATCACGTACGTGTCAAGCAGGTTTTGCAATAAACACAATCGATAACGTGACGTATGAAGTAACACTTGGCTTCTTCCTCCTCCTTCCTTTCCGCCATAAATACCTCCTTCACCTTCCTCCCTCACTGCACCCTATTCCTACTTCCTTAGTCTCTCTCTCTCTCTCTCTCTCTACATACTAACTGCTTTTCACGGCAGTGGTCGCTGCTGCCTCTTGTGGTGGTTCGTTCTAACAGTTACCGGTTGATCTATGATGACGAAGATGGCAGATGTTCACGAAATGGTTGATGGGCTGAAGCCGGCCATGTTAATGGTAGTGCTTCAGCTGACATACGCCGGCATCAATGTTCTGTACAAGCTCGCCGTCAACGACGGCATGAACCTCCGGATCGTCATTGCTTATCGATATATGTTCGCCACCGCTTTCATTGCTCCTCTTGCTCTCATTCTTGAAAGGTTAATTGATTTCTTTTTTTTTTCTTCCCCTTCTATGCACGTCCCGATATTCTTTTATTGAAGTCAATCATATTTAAAATACCGTGTGTCATTAAATGTGAAGACGTACGCAGATAAATTCGAATCTTTATTTGTAACATTGGGAGGATTAACCTTCTCGTTACACCCGGCTCCACTGCTTAAATAATTTCTTCTACGTACACACACATGTTTTACGATGTTTATGTCAGCTTGTCTCAAATAAGTGCGCTTTACGTAAATCATTTTATGTTATAATAAAATAATATGATTCGTTGTACTATGTTGCTATCTAACGAGTTTGTCATGAACCCACGCACATGCACAAACATTTAGTATGTTTATGTCAAAGTTTGTCTTGAATTGGTTGTGCTGTTCATATATCTTTTTTATTCTATTGGGTTGGTACAATATCTAATCCGTGTATTTTGTTCTAATTTTTATTTTGATTTTTATTATTTCAAATTATAGGTTTTAGTTTTGAAGTTTCTTTTTGCATTGTCTAAAACGTTAGTTTCTATAATGTAATAAAACTCTTGACAATTTTATCTCTAGAAGGGTCAAAATCAAGATGAGAGAAAGTTATGGGATTAAATATTGCATTAACCTCTAATACAATAACAATGAACGTTGATACACACACACACACACACACACACACACAAGCTTCCATGATGGTGAGGTTTTAGTTTTGAAACTCTGCGGATGTTCTTATGAACACGATCTTTAAATGAAAGAAAAGAATATATTATTACACGCATATGTAGTGAAAA
>JANTPZ010138170.1:0-31069 GCA_025593235.1 Vachellia pachyceras
CCTTGAGTTGTAAGGAGTAGTTTGGTATATATATTGTGCTTGTTTGATGGTTGGTTGTTGATTTTATAAATTTGGGATGTCAAAACCTAAGGGGTTATGCTGCCAAAATTTTTATGGAATGAGGGAGAGTTGAATTTAAGTCATATTATCCATGGGAATAAGTTTAGAAACAAGAAAATGATGATAGATACCATGGAAACTTGAAAAATAATCACTTTCCTTTCACTTGGGAATTTTCGTGCAAATTTGGAAAGTGGACAAAGGAGTGTTGTTTTGATGATTTTGATGCTTCCAATGGATCCAAAATGAGTTTTTGTGTAGGTATACAGGTGTTCATGATTTTTAGATGCTTGTACATGAATTTGGAAATTTTGGAAATTAAAGAGTAAGTGCTGTGAAATTCGTTTTCCAGAGGCAGTTAGATTGTAACGTGTTTTGTGTGGTCAAGTGTTGTCCAATGACAATGAAACTTTCCAGAATTAAATTAGACTTATCAAGCTTCAATTTGATAGGTCATATGGCTTAATTGGACTTGTGTAATAGGAGATATGAATTTTTGAAATTGTGTCCTGTTTCTGGAATGAAATCTGGAACAGATTGTATTTGACGAAATTCTGGGAATGATATGGCTGTGGTGACCAACATTGAGTATTTTTATATGAAATCATTCTTAAAGAGATTCACATAGAAATTTGAACCACCCCAATTGGAGTTATATAGAATTAATTATGATTTTTCAAAGTTTAGTCAACATGCTGACAGTTTTTGGTGACCATGCGAAATTAAGAGAGGAAGTAACCAAATGTAAATTGTAGGAACTCCAAGGGTAAAAGTAAGCCTTTAGGGCTAACGTGGCCCATTGGGCATTCACTTTTCATGGCTCTAATTATGTTATTAATTCCCTAGGGCCATAAAGTGACAAAGAAAAAGCTTATGGTTAGAAGATCAAAGTACTTAAGGAGGAGGCAAAATCTAAAAGGTAGTGAACTTACTTACTTGTATGTATGTGATGTTTATGTTATGCATCGATTTACTGTAGTGCTTTGCTAGATTATGTGAAGCATGTATGAATGAATGAAGCTCTGTTTTTATTTTTACTATGGCTATAAGTACATTACACAAAACATTGAGCACGCAGCATTTCATCATGTGAACATGAGCCTATGTAAGGCATGTATATCATGCACTAACATTCATCCTGCATGCATTGTTTGTAATGTTTGCTACTGGGATTCCTTGAATCTCACCCTCCCCCATTAACCATTTCTAGGTACAAGTGCACCAAAGAGTAAGGAGAAATTTTATGAAGTTAAAGTAAGGAATTTATTACGAGTATGGTTATGTAATATGTGATGTGAAACCTATGCATGTATGGATGATATATGATAGCCAAGAAATCCTAAATGAATGATCAAATATGGTTCAAAAAGGATTAGGAGTTAGGGTTTCAAAAAGATGAAGTTAGAAAATGAAAAGTTTGGTTTTTATCAAAGTAAAGTTGGTCAAATCCCGAACTTTGACCTGTTTCAAAATAGGGTAAATGAACTCCAATTGAGCTGAAATATTACATAAAAGTAGTTGGCATTGTAATGTTTAAATCAAGCTAAAGAACAATGGATTTGGAGTTTTGTACAGAAAGTTATGATGTTCCAAAGATTGAAGAAAATCATTGAAAATCTTGGAAAATGAAAAATTGCCAAATGAACAGTACTTTTTCACGCAGTAAACTGTATCAATTGGACAAGCTAATGTCTCAATGAGTATTTTTCATTCATATAGGAACTTATAAGCTTCAAGCAGAAATTGGAAGCACTCAATTTCTATTTTTCTAGAATTAGTAATGAATTTTCAAAGTTGGCCCAAAAATCTTTGAGTAGTGACGTGAATAGTAACCCTAAACTTGAAAATTTTATTTTTGACTCTTTGGTTACTGTAAGTCACTAAATGCCTAAAGGTGCTTCCAAATATATATTTAATGAAGCTAAAAGTAAAGATTAAGGAGTGTCACAGTTTTCCTCTTGGAAATGATGTAGGCTATCATAGTTCACAAAACATGAGGGAAAGTAGTTATTTTTCACTAAGTTTTGTAATGAAAAACCCCAAAAACTCGTTGGGTCAGAAATTTCATGCAATGAACTCCATTCCATGAAACCATTAAAAAACACTTAGTGTGTATAAAGAAATTATCAAGTGAAAAATCCAACTCAATACAATATTGTCTCAAATATCAAGAAATAGGAAGATAAAAGAGAGCAACAAAGATCTCATTGAATATGTAGAAATGAGACTTCAGTCTATTAAGTCAAACACAAAACAAAATCAATACACAAGTAATCCAAGTTTGGCTCGACTGAGACCAAGTATTTAAGTACAAATTGCAAGTCCTAACTCAGAAACAATGCAATCTATAACATAAATACAGATTAAAACTACTACTCCCCTTTTTAACACTTTGATCTCAAGCATGTTCATCATTAAGAGGAAAGGAGATGCTCAGCTGATCATATCAAGCAGTTTAGGACTCCGGATGGACGGATGAATGTACATGATTGAATTTGATGGGGATGAGATGAAGTGAAATTGGGGGTGTTGAAGCAATCAATTGAGAGAAAAATGAAGAGATGTGTAGCACCTCCTACTTTCCCCCTCAATTTCTCATATTAGATCACACTTGAATCACTCTAGAGCCGTAGATATAAAAAATGTGACCAAAATAGTGAACCAGAAATTTTCAAAACAAAAAAACGTTGTTACTATTTACTTGTTACTTTTCCATATTTTTGGCCCAACTTTGAAAATTCATAATTGATTCTAGAAAAATCAAAATTGAGTGATTCCAATTTCTAAATTTATATTGTTGAGTAATATATAGGGGAAAATACTCATTGGCCCAAAACATTGCCCATCTGAATCTTTTTATTGCAAAAACACGTGCTGTTCAAATAGTCACTTCTAGTTTTCCCCTTAAACTTGGGAAAATCATAAATCTTTATCTATACATCCAAATTTAGAAAAAATTGTCTCATTCTAAAGCATAGGATGTGTAGTATTTAAATGGAAAAGTTCATGTCATTTGGACCTCATTTGCTATTTTTCATTATCACTTAAAAACTGGGTAGTTTCAAGTGTCTTTGGAACATTTCTTTCTCAAACCTTTCTTTCTAAAAATTCCTCTTTTACCATATTAAAACTCCTCTTCATACATGCTTAACTTGTTTAACTCACTTTCCCATGATCATTCATGTATGTACATATAATTACCCATTTATCTTGTAGGAGTTTAACACTTCATGGCTGCATATTTTACTTAAACATAATTTCCAATCATTTTACATAACTCCATAAACAAAAGCATATCATTATGCCACCTTCAATCTTTATTCCACTTGCTCCCTACCCTTGCTTGAGCTTTCACTTAGAATTGTTAGTTGGGAGAGAATGAGATTTTGAAAAATCCCAATAGCAAAACTAACTAACAAACTTGTGAATGTGCATGACATGCTTTTATCATATGTGTAAGATCAAAATACATGTAGCATGTTCCACTACATTATATCATGCATATGGACATAGCAATCAAAATCACATAACATACACATAAAATTTAGTTCATTCATCACAAAATCATGCACCATTTACAAACAAATTCATAAAAACAATAGCTCAAAGTTAGTAGTTTCGCTACCTTTTTCCTTTAGTTCTCCTTAACTTTTAAAGCTCTCTTGATAACTTTCACAACAAGTTCTTTGATGTTTTAACTTCCTAAACATTATACAAGAATATAACCATCAAGCTCAAGCCATCAACAATGCAAGAGAACTACAAGAACGCAATATCCCTTAATTGCTCTTTTAAGAACCCTTAGAACACTTAAACTTGTTCGTTTGACTTCCAATGCTTTCCAAATCCTTTTCTTACTTTTACCCTACACAAAACTTCATTTTAAAGCCATTGGAAGCATTAGAATCATCAAAATCCCATCCCTCTATTTGTTTTGATTTTTTGAAAATCTGCACAAAAGAGGGAAGTTTGGATTTTTTCAACTTTTCTTTTCATATACATGTATATTCTTACTTTCCAACTCCTTTTCATGCATTATACCACCCAAATACATATTTCCCTCTCAAGTTTCCAAATGGACAGCACCTCCCCATACACTTAGGCTTCCAAAAATTTCCACAACAACAAAAACAACCAACAACATATATCAAACTACTCTTTACTACTCAATAAAGAACTTGCAACCACTTACTACCTCTAAAACTTTTTGTTTCCATTTTCTTTTCTTGAAACCCTAACTTTTCTTCTTCAAAAAGAGGGCTCTATTCAAGAAAACAAACCAATAAAATGGTAGAAGAGGTTGCAAGGAGTAGAAAAATGTAAAGAGTTTGGTTGCTTAAGACTTACCTTGTTGTGAGCTTGCTCTTCTTCCTCTTGAGAGCAAAAATGGTGTCTTCTTTGGCTTGGGAGGGAGAGAAAATTTCAGACCATGAGAGAGGGAGAGGGTGACAAAAATGAGAGGAGAAAATGGATTTTTAGCTAATTAAATCCCTTCACAAAATAATGAATGGCTAAGACTTAATAGCTAAGTTTCCTCTTGAATAATTAAGATCTTGCCACTTGTCAAGCTCTTGTGGAGAGTAACAAAAGTTGTCATCATTACTCTCTAGCTTCTCCTTCAAGACTTGGTTAGACTAACTAATCCCATTACTATCCAGTTATTATCTAGTTACTTGCTTAGTTACTATTTACCCTCGATAAAAGTAACTTTTCTCCGGTAAAGCCTTTATCTAGTCTTTTTTGGAGATATTTTCTTCCTCATTTCATCTCCATATTTCCCTCATGAATAAGGCACCATCTTATTCCCAAAATACCTCTGGGTTTATTTGTGATTCATCCGGGTTCCTCAATACCGATAAAACACCGTAAAACGTGCCTTCGACACCAAATTTGACTTTATAGCATGAAAAATTCCTAGAATTTTCCTTGATACTCCAGCCCTTTTCCGTTTGTCAAAATTCTTCCCGGATTTCCCGCAATTAATTGTCTAAGAAAATCCTTTTCCCAAGGTTTTCAGGTATCGTTGTCCTCCAAACTAAGGAACTACCTTTACTGGATACTGCATAATAATTTTATTAAATACTTTAGGATCCAACTAAACTTTTCTCAGTTTGGGTCTCTGGCGTTTGAGGACTCCTTTTACCTCAAATATTTACATCTCAATCGTCTGGACCATCAAAATTCCTTAACTACTAACATGCAATTACTTGTTTTACTTTTCCCATAATTACTAAAATGCCACTACCTTTTCTACTTTTTCCATAATTACCAAAGTGCCATTACTTTTTCTACTCTTTCTTAATTCCAACTTTACCCTTGGTCAACTTTGACTTTTCCTGTTGACTTTTGACCAAATTACCAAAATGACCTTATTTTCTAATGACATTTTATGCCCTGAGACTTTTTAATCGAATAGACCATTTTACCTTTGTCATTTATACCAAATGAGCATTTTACTCTTTGGTCATCTTTACTTAGAATCTCAAGACTTAGGGACTTCGTCACTCATGATCTTCCTTATCCATAGGCATTTTTCTTTTCTATATTTCTTATCCGTGGGCCTTAACTCAACCCATAATTATTGGTTTAGCCTTCATTTCCAATTACTGGAATATGTGGATATTACATTTCTTTCCCCCATAAAATAAATTTCATCCTCGAAATTTAAATACCTTATATAATTGATTATGGCATTCAGCCTTCACATCTTCATTAGTTTCCCATATAACCTCCATCAGGTATCATCCCTTTCTAGTTACCTTTGATAACCAGTATATATATCGGATCTGGACTATCCTTTCTTAACTGGAAAATGCGAAGGATATTATGATTATGCCTAAACTTAGGGGTAGAGAGACCACCGGTAACTTAAAAGTCCAATATACTTTATACTGAGCTTTCTAATTTAAACTCTATTCAACATAATGGAGATCTACATCTCCTGCCATATTAGGCCTTATAAAACATTACTTGGACACTGGAATGATAGCTTTTACTATAAACACGGTTAGCTAATGACAATTACTCATTCTAGTTCCCTTTCAACACTAGCGTCTACGCTCTCACTATATCTTTGAGCGGCTGGATTATTCTTTAATGACCATTTTTGTGTATGTTGCCAAAAATATGCCAATTCCATCAATCAGTCCATGATTATCCAACTAGCCCTATAATTCATCTTTTCTAGCAATTTTACACTAACTTCCATCATAACACCATCCATTACAACGCCATCCCACTTCCATTCTATAATCAAAGAAGGTCACAATATCCCTGGTGGCTCTTGTTACTCTGTCTCCACTCTTAGAAAGATGAGACATCTCGCCACATCACTAGTGGTGTCTCCTTTTCATCCCAGGCCACCAAAAAAAATGTTTCACTTCACAAAATCTTTACGTCATTCCTAGATGGATAGTGTACCTACTATTATGAGCTTCATCAAGCCATCACTGCCTCAGATTAAGCATTGGAGGGATATAACATTTGTCCTACACTTTATTATTCCATCAGGAATCTCACAGGATTTACCTTTTCACTTAAGGCTTAATTGAGTCTCATCATACTCAACAATTGATAATCTTTTGAGCCTTTCCATTTTCCCCTTACACACTATTAATAGTCTGAGTGGTTTCGAATCTGTCAGGTCTCATATCCAAATTTCTCATCCAACTCATGTCCCAACATTGTCGAATAGTCCTTGTTCCCTCAAGAGCAACATAATCATCTGCCCCGTTTTCTAGCTTAACCACCAACAACGCGTCCATCATCACACTGGCTTTCCCTAGATTACCCTTCACTAGTCATAATCATCGAGCAATTTCCCCCATCGCCTCACAGGTCAATGATTGCCCTACACAAATAGTGCCTCCCTTATCTTTAGAGCAAAACTTTTGTTGCTAGCTCCAAATCAAGTGTGGGAAAATTTTCACCATGAGACTTTAATTGACGCAAGGCATATGTAACCTTCCCATATTATATCAACACAATTCCCAGTCTATGCCCACCGATATCACCGTATCAGGGTTTAGGTAAACCTGCCACCTTGTCAAATTTTGGGTTGACACAAGACATTGCGACCTTTCCAAATATCAGGGTGTTGGTAGACCTGCCCTCTCATCAAATTTTCAGAAATCGGGTTTAAATTGATATGAGACACATCGACCTTTCCCTGTATATTAATAGCATCCAGGTATAGGCAGGCTTGCTGTAACACTCCTTAACTTGCCTTTAGCCTCATTTTATATCCATTTGGAACCAAAGTGAAGCTTCATTTTGCTTAAAAGATCCAAGAGAATCAAAATGAAAGCTTTCGAGTTTTGAAAGTTACTATTCACAATTTTTAGGAACAACTTTGAAAATTCATAACTAATTCTAGAGAAATCGAAATTGAATGGTTCCAATTTCTATTTGAAGTTATAAGTTCCTCTATAAGGGAAAAATACTCATTGAGACATTAATATTCCCAATTGAAATAGTTTATTGTGCAAAGATGTACTATTCATTTGGTACTTTTTCATTTTTCTCAGGTTTTTCTGTGATTTTCTTCCAAATTTGGAGCATCATAACTTTTTGTACAAAACTCCAAATCCTGTGTTCTTTATCTCATTTTAAAACTTGTAACATGAACTATTTTTTTGCAAAATTTCATTTCATTTGGACTCCATTTGTTCTGTTTCACAACAGGTCAAAGTAAGGGTTTGACCAACTTCACTTCTAACACTTAGCCAATTTTACCACTTCTTGACTTCACAATTTTACCACTTCTTAACTTTATAACTTAACATATTAATTTCTAAACCTTTCTTGATCCTAATAACCTATGTAATTAGGCATTCTTAGGACATACATTAGATACCATGAGTCCATCATACATGCATGAGTTAAATTTACATGTCACATTACCATCTTTAAGCAAAATAACAAAATTTACAACAAAAGTCCATATCAATACATATCAAACTTTGCTTCAAGTATCATGCTCTTTCTCCTTACCCTTTGATGAACTTGCACCTAAAAATGGTTAGTGGGGGAGAGTGAGACTTTTGGAAATCCCAATAGCAAAACTTTCTAGCATACATTATAAAATGCATGACAACTTTTCATGTAAATGTGGAATAATAAAAGTGCAACATGAAACACATAAATGCATATGGCCATAGCATGAACATGCACACATCCACACTTCCATCATCATAAAGTTCAAAACAAGTCATGCATCATTTAAAAGAATTTTCATAACAATTTAGATTAGAGTTAGATGGTCTTGCTACCTTGAATCTTTAATTCCCCACTACTACAAAAAGTACTTTTTACGCCCTATTTTAACACAATAGATGCCCTTTCTTGGGGGTGTAAATGTGAGGGGAGTAGAAAGTTAGGGCCTACAGCGCCCTATTTTTGGAGAAATTGGAAGGGCATAAATGTCTTTTAGTATTAAAAGTAAGGGCAAAATGGTAATTTTACAAAAATTAAAGAAAGTAAGGGCAAAATGATAATTATGAGAAATTGGAAGGGCATTTTGGTCATTTGAAAAAATCAAAGTCAAAAGTTAAATGTTGACCAAAAATTTACAGATGCCCAACAGATAGAGCTCGACTCGCAGAGCACAACCGTGAATCACGGATTTTCCAAATTCGGAATAGATTTTTAATTATATAATTTTGAAGGCAAAAAGGAGAAAAATAATTATTTAAGGTATCAGGAGCCCTCCAAAAATTTAGACAAAAAATGTGAAAAATCCAATGAATTTTAAAGTATTTAATAAAATTATTATCCAGTGTATAATTAAGGTGATTTTCCCGAAAATTTGGAAAAACACCCAAAAAAACCCAAAAATCCTCAAAATATAATTATTTCAAAAATTAATTTTGAAATATCTAGAGGGCATTTTGGAAAAAGGAAAAGGGCTAGAAGATCAGTGAAAAATATAGTATTTTTCAAGGTCCTAAAAGATTTTGCTCTCCGATTGTACGTTCTCAAGGATTATAGACAAGATAAATTAATCCTGTAAGTAATTGGGGATAATAATTTTGTTATATTCAAGATGGAATTATGGAGATTAAATGAGAAATAAAATATCTCCAGAAAAGTAGAAAAAGATTTACCGGAATAAAGTTAAGTTTACCGGTAAAAAGTGTAATCGGTAAAAGTAACCGAATGGGATCCAATTTGGTTAGAGTAACCAAATGGTAAACAAATTTTTACAGATGTAAAAGTCACTTTATGAGGGTTATTAAGAGCTTGACAAGTGTCCCTCATGTGGCTTAATAACAACCATTAGCCCTTAAATCAATTAAGTGAGATTTATTAAAGCAAATAATCCCTTCAGCTCCAACCCATTTCCACGACACAAACCAGCAGAAAATTGGAGAGAAAGTTACACCATTGTTGGAGCAAAGAAGAGGGAATAGCTTTGTGAATCTTCAAGGTGAGTAAGCATACTACCTTGTGATATATATATATATATGAAAATGATTCTTACAACTTCCTCTTCCTCTTCCATGGATCAAAAATCTGATTTGGCCTCTCTTTTTCAAGTTCCAAAACCTAGGGTTCTTGAGAGAAAAGTGAGAAAGAGAGAGATTTGAAGCCATTTGCTGGTTGCAAATGCTTCCTCTTGATGAAAGAAGCATATTTATGATGTTGTGGTTGTTGTTGAAGTTGTTTTGTGACTTTTTTAAATTTGGGAAATCATGAGAAAATAGGGGAGGTGCTGTCCAATTTTCCACATGATGTAGAAGAGTTAAAATCATGTTTTCCCATGCATGAATGAGAGGTTGGAAACAAGAATCAAGTGGTAGAATGGTTGGAAGTTGAAAATTTCATATTTTTGAATATGTGTGAACAGTTTCGGCCTAAGATGGAATTTGATGAATATGAATTGTTTTGATGATTTTGATTCTTCCAATGGATCCAAAATGATTTTTTGTGTAGGGTATAAGTGGTCCCAAGTTTATGGAAGCATTAGAGAAAGTTAGAGACAAATTGATGTTTTAGGGTTTAAGAAATTAAAGAGAATGGTTAAGGGGCTTTTACATTGCTTCTTGCATTGGAAATTGCATGTGTTTGATAGCCATTATATTGTCTATTGTGTAGGCAAAGAATTGGTACAAGAGAGTGAGATTCAAGTGGTCATGAAAGTGACAAAGTAAGGAGCAATGTTATGAAACAAAGGTAGCAAAGATTTCTGACTTTACCTAACATATTGTGAAATTATTCTAATGATTTGCATGACTTTATGACATTGTGGAAATGTGTTTATGAGTGACATTATGCTATGGCCATATGCATTGATATGTGCTTGGTACACATTTTACATTGTTACACATTAATTTCTAAGTTTAAAGCATGTCATGCAAATTTTCATTTATGTAAGCCTTGCTATTGAGATTTCCAAAAATCTCACGCTCCCCCAGTAACCATTGCTAGGTACAAGTTCATCAAAGGGTAAGGAGAAGGTTATTGAAGCATGAAGCTAGTTTTATGATGCCTTCTTAAATGATGTTTTAGAAATGTATTAATATGATACTTTAGTTTTGAATTTATATGTTGTTTTGTAATTAAACCTCTACTAAATGATGTTTATTAAGAGGTAAAAGCATGCTCTAAATATGGGATAATGCAAGTTTAATTATGAGAAAAGAAAGGAAATGAACTAGCATGCCTAAAGAAAGAAAATAGAAAAGTATGAAGTTGTAGAAGTAAAGTAGCTCAAGACCCCAATTTTGGGCTAATGGGAAACATAGCAAGTAAGCTCCAAATGGTACGAAATATTACATAAAAATAGTTCATATTTCAAGCTTTAAAACAAGCTAAATAACATTTAATTTGGATTTTTTTACAGAAATTTATTAAGTTCCAAAATTTGAAGAAAATCACTGAAAAACCTGGGAAAATAGAAAAAACGACCAAATGAATAGTACTTTTTCACGAATTAAACTGTATCATTTGGGCAAGTTAATGACTCAATGAGTATTTTTCCCTTAGAAAGGAACTTACAAGATTCAAATAAAAATTGGAAGAACTCAATTTTGATTTTTCTAGAATTAGTTATGAATTTTCAAATTTAGTCCAAAATGCAGTGAATAGTAACTTTCAAAAACTTGAAAATTTTCAAAGTAAATTATTTGGACTTTTTAATCACTTTGAGGCTTGTCATTGATTCCAAATCAATATATAATGAAGCTAAGAGTTAAGTTAAGTTTTGTCACACAAAGTGGGAGGAAGAGGAGGGGAAATGGATTTATAAAACCCTTCACAAAAATTCCAATGGCTAAGATTGATACTTAGTGATTAAGTTTAAATCTAAGGGCTTTAGATTGCACCACATATCACCCACTTGCTTGTCTCTTATTGGTTCATCAAAAGTGGCTCATGATGGCTGTAACTAAGGTTTAAAATCTAGTTTGGCTAACCAAACTGAATCTCTTTTGGTTATTTTTACCGATTACACTTTTTACCAGTAACACATAACTTTATCCCAATAATTCTTTTTCTACTTTTCTAGAGATGTTTTCTTCCTCATTTAATCAACATATTTTCCTCTTTAATATGGTAAAATTATTATCCCCAACATACCCCTTGATTTCCTCAAAATTTACAGGAATATTTTGAAAATGTGCAATCGGAGGGCAAAATACTTTTAGGGCTTTAAAAATTTCTACATTTTTAACTGATACTCTAGCCCTTTTTCTTTTCCCAAAATTCCCTCTAGATTATCCAAAATTAATTTTTGAAATAAATTATATTTCAGGAATTTTCGGGTCTTTTTCCTGATTTTCGGGAAAACCGCCTTAATCATATACTGGGTAATAATTTTATTAAATACTATAAAATTCACTTTATTTTTCTATGCCATGAAATCAACTGATTGAGGTCTCCTGATACCTCAAATAATTATTTTCAGCCATTAAATCTTCAGAATTCTATAAATAAAAATCTAGGCCGATTTTCAACAATCTGTCAAAACTCTGTTAATCAGTGAGTTTTGCTCTATCTTTTGGGCATTTGTGAATTTTTCTGATATTTTGGTCAACGGTTGGCTATTTGACTTTGACTTTGACTTTGACCTTGTCAAATTACCAAAATGCCCTTACACTTTCTCTTAATGACCAAAATGCCCTTACACTGTCTAACTATCCGAAATTCTCATTTTGCCCTTAGCTTTTTCGCCCCTAGTCTTTTGTGTAATGACCTTTGGGTCCTTCCTGTAATATCCACCATTTTCTGTAAACTAACATAGAGGCCAAATCGATAGTTATAAGATAAGACAAGGCTCAGAAATAAAAGTACAGAAAAAGGAGATGTTAGTGGATTTAAGAGACCCTAGTCAAATTAGTCCTAGGGCTTTGAGATTTCTAAGAATGTAAGCCAGGGATATAAATGTTATTAAGTATAAAGACCAAGGGCAATATGGTCATTGGATAAAAATGGCGGAACCAGCAATCAAAAATCAAGTTAAAACCCACGGATAGAAAGTACGGAAAAAGTTGATTACTATTGGTCGGAAGTCACAGAATTAGATTTGGCCCGGTGGATTGAAGTTGGTAGGAATATTAAAGTTAAGCATGCTCGTCCCATGGGCAATTCAATGATGGGTGACCCTTTGGGAAGTTGCCCAAGGGGTTAGAAACCATAAGATCAAGGGCCAAAAGATTAAGGGCAAAATGGGAATTTATGAAAAGTTAGACTGTGAAAGGGTATTTTGGTCATTAAGAGAAAGTGTAAGGACATTTTGGTCATTTGACAAAGTCAAACAGTTGATCAAAAATCAGAAAAATCCATAGATGCCCAAAAGATAGAGCAGAACTCACTGATTACTAGAGATTTAACCGATTGTTGAAATTCAATCTGGATGAAGAATTATGGAATTTTAAAGATTTGATGATTGAAAATATTTATTTAAGGTATCAGGAGTTCTCTAAGAACAAAAACCAGAGTCTAGAAAAATTCAGTGAATTTTATAGTATTTTACAAAATTATTGACCAATGTACAATTAAGGCGATTTTCCCGAAAATGAAGAAAAATGCCTGAAAATCTCCGAAATATAATTTATTCCAAAAATTAATTTTGGACAATCTAGAGGGTATTTTGGGGAAATATGAAGGGCTAGAATATCAATGGAAAATATAGAAAATTATAAGGCCCTAAAAATGATTTATTCTAAAATTGCTCATTTTCAGGAGTTTTAGACAGGATAAAGTAATCCTGTTAAATTTGATTGGATTAAGGGACATTTTGAGGATAATGATTTTAATATATTTAAGAGGGAATTATGGAGATTAAATGAGGAAGAAAATATTTTTCAGAAAAGTAGAAAAAGATTTACCGGAATAGAGTTACGTTTACCGGTAGAAAGTGCAATCGGTAGAAGTAACTGAAGGGGATCCGGTTTGGCTAACCAAACCAGATTTTTTTCCATCCATGTGCAGCCCATTATGATCACTTTTAAGGAGCTAATGAGAGACAAGCATGTGTTGCATACATGCCTTCATGTTAAGCCTTTAGATTAAACTTAATAGGTAAGTTTTCATCTTAGTCCTTAATCTTTTTAGAAGGGATTTTATAAACAGATTTTCTCCCCATTTCCTCCATCTTGGCTGACATTCCAGCAGCAAAAAGAGAGAAGAAGAGACTCCATGGAAGAGCAACACAAAGAGAAGAAAAAGCTTAAGAGAATCAATGGTAAGACGTTAAAGCACTTGAAACTATACATCAATTTCTTCCTTATGACTTCCTCTACCTTTCTATCGGTTTAGATTTTTGGTTTTGGATCTCTTTTGGTGGCTGGAAAGTTAGGGTTCATGAGAGGAAAAATAAAAAAGAGACGGATTTAAAGGAAATCAAAGGTTGTAAAACACTCATTGCAAGATGAGGAGTAGATTGGTGTATGTTTTGTGATTGTTTGAGTTGTGTATGAAATTGGAGTATGAAGTTACTGTTCACACAGCACTGTTTGTCACTGTTCATGAAGGAAAATGAATGATTTTATGATGCCCAATTATGGGAAAATGGTTTAGGATTGAGATTATGCATGTATGTGAAGCTAGAAGTTGAAAAATCGCATTTTTCCAATTTATAGAACAATTTTCGTTCTGCTGCAGAACAGTGAAAAAGAAGTGTGATTTTGATGAGTTTGAAGCTTCCAATGGGCCTAGAATGAGATTTTTTGTAGGGTAAAAGTGAGCCCAAGTTTAAGGAAGCATTACAAAATGTTAAAGACAAGTTTAGGGTTTTAAAGTTTATAAAGTTCAAGAGAGAGCTTAAAGGAGATTTACCTTTGCCTTTGTCTTGGAAATGGCTTATGTTTAATGGCCATGATGTTGTGTATTATGTAGGCAAGGATTTGATGCAAGGAATTAAATTCTCATGTGATCAAGAAAGCTCAAAGTTAAGGGAAAGTTAAGAGCAAAACGTAGCAAGACCTTCTAACCCTAAGCATAATTGCTTTGAAAATGTGTATTAATTATGCATGACTTGTGTTGAAAATTTGTGATGATTGAAAGTGTGAATGCTTTTGTATTCTATGGCCATGTGCATTTCATTGTTACATATTGCACTTTTATGAATTCACACTTCTATTGAAAGTTGTCATGCAATTTTATAATGTATGTTAGAAAGTTTTGCTACTGGGATTTCCAAAAATCTCACCCTCCCCCACTAACCATTTTTAGGTGGAAGCACATCAAAGGGTAAGGAGCAAGTACTTAATGCTTGAAGTAGAGCTTGATGTGCATTAATGTGGAAGATTTATATAAATTACCCACAAATGCCCGACATGCTTCTCTAAAGATTTGGAATATACCAATACATTAACAATATGTCATTAATCAGAGACTATGACAAACCAATCCAGGTACAACCGGAAATACAATCCATACAATCCACAAAATCACAGGGCATTCTTTAATCCAATTCAATCAGCATTACTAGAAACTCACAATATTTATATCTAGTCCAAAAGCCGTTTTAGCAATATCATTTGCTTGACTACGGAGTTGATGATAGCCTGACTTACAATCAACCTCAGAAAATACCTTGGCTCTACTCAATTTGTAACATCTCCTATTTTCCCTCTATATCCTCTTATTGGATCACTTATGAACTACTCTTGGACGTTGGATAACTCAAATTGGCCTTTTTAGTGAACTTGAAAATTTTTCTTTTTCTTCAAAAACGCTGTTACTGTTCACTAGCCCATTTTTCAGATTTCTGGCCCGATTTTCAAAATTCATAATTAGTTCTAGAAATATTGAAATGGAGTGCTTTCAATTTCTAAATTTATCTTATTAAGTGATATGTAGGGAAAAAATAATCATTGTTTCCAATCCTTGCCCATTTGAATCAATTTATTCTATAAACATTGTAGTTCCAATGGTCACTTCCAGTTTTTCCCCTTAACTTTGGAAAATCATATCTCTTAAAGTACACATCCAAATTTTGCAAACTTTATATAAATTTAAAGCTCGGGATGTGTAGTTTCTGACTAGAAAATTTTAGCTCAATTGGAGCTCGTTTGCTATTTTTATTTTTCACATGAAACGGATCAGTTTTTCAGGGCCTTTGGAACCCTTTGGCTTTGAAAACCAACTTTTCTTAAAATTCACCAAAACCTCTTTATAGTTCATTAACCCATGTCTTTCATGCATGATTAGTTCTTATCATTCCTTAGCATTTTTAGCCTATTTTCATGCATGCATCATCACATATTCACTTGCTTCTTCACATAGGGGTTTATAGTTTACAACCTTGACAACTTGCAAAATAGATGGCCAAACATTAACATATTTACACAAAATTCCTCAAGTAAACATAATATCTTCAACCATCAATACTCTTTTCCTTACCCTTACTTGAGCCTCCACCTACATGGTAAGCTGGTGGATAATGAGATTTTGAAATCCCAATAGCAAAACTACATTATCAAAATATTGTGAATGTGCATACATAACTTTAAAGCATGTGAATGATCATATAAACATGTGACACATCAAACTACAATTTATCATGAATATGGCCATAGCTCAAAAGTCACATTTCATACACAAATCATTCACTTTAATCATCATAAAAGTTTATGTAACGTTCACAACTCATTTTCATAAACATAAAAGAAGATTAGTATTCTTGCTACATCAAGATCTTAGCTTTTCCTTTTTCACTATAGGGCTGTAACACCTCTTATTTATCCCTCTTAGCTTCCATTATAATACTTTGGAACCAATTTATGGCCTTAAGTAACTCAAATTGTTAAAAGGGACTAAATTGAAAACTTCCATTTTAAGAAAGTTACTATTCACAATTTTAAGGCCAACTTTGAAAATTCATAACTAATTCTAGAAAAATCAAAATTGAGTGATTCCAACTTCTAATTGAAGCTTATAAATTCCTTTATGAGGGAAAAATACTCATTTGAACAGAAACATGTCCAGTTGGTATAGATTCATTCATGAAATAGCACTGTTCATATGGTAAATTTTCATTTTCCCAGGATTTTCTGTGATTTTTCACTGACTTTGGATAGCCATAACTTTATGTCAAAAATTCCAATTCCAGTGATCTTTAGCCTTTTTTAATCCTTGCAATGTGAAATCTTTTTCTGTAAAATTTCAACTCATTTGGAATTCATTTACCCTGTTTCACAATGGGGCAAAGTAGGTGGTTTAACCAACTTTACTTCCAGCACTTTGCCAAATTTCAGCCCATCTTAATTTCCTTAACCATCATATTAATTTCTAAACCTTCCTTGATCCTACTAACCTATGTGATTAGGTATTCTTAGGACATTCACTATTTATCATGAGTCCATTATACAAACATGAGTTACATTTACATATCACATTACAATTCTTAAACAATAAGCATATAGTTTACAACTAAAGTCCACACTCCTACACATGCAAATCTTGCTTTAAGTATCATTCATTTTCTCCTTACCCTTTGAGAAGCTTCCACCTAAAAATGGTTAATGGGGGAGGGTGAGATTTTTGGAAATCCCAGCAAAATTTCTAACACATATTATAAACTTGCATGACAACTTTCAATTTAAGTGTGAATTCATAAAAGTGCAACATGTAATAATGAAATGCATATGGCAATAGCATGCAAAAGCACATATTCACACTTTCAATCATCACCAATTTTCAATACAAGTCATGCATAATTCATACACATTTTCAAAGCAATTAAGCTTAGGGTTAGAAGGTCTTGCTACCTTGTGTCTTTAATTTCCCCTTAACTTGAATGCTCTCTTGTTCAATTTGGGAATCACTCTCTTGCACCAAACTTTAGCCTACACAATTGTCAACAAAATAGCCATTAAACATATGCCATTACCAAGACAAAAATCATTGTAAACCTCTCTTAAACTATCTCTTGAATTACACAAGTCTTGAGACATCAAACTTGTCTCTAATGTCTTCCAATGCTTCCACAAACTTGTGACCACTTTTACCCTACACAAAAAATCATTTTAGACTCATTGGAAGTATCAAAAGCATCAAAAGAAACTTCCTTCCCTAAGAACCAGCACACGCGGAGACATACACACAAATTCCATAAGTGTGATTTTTCAACTTTCATCACTTATACCACTTGATTCTTATTCCGAAATTCATATTCAAGCGTGGTGAAATCCTATTCTAACACCAATCATTCCTCTATATTTCTTGATATCATAATCCTTTCCATTTGCATCTGCATCAAGGAGTGCATTTGAGCTCATGGGAGTGTCAGCACTTTTGCATTGATCCATTCCAAACTTCTTCAGTAGCTCTCTGAGGTATTTGGCCTGATTAATGAAAATGCCATCTTTCTTTTGCTTAATTTGAAGTCCAAGAAAGAAATTTAATTCTCCCATCACGGACATTTCAAATTCTCCCTGCATTATCTTGGCAAATTCTTGACAAAGGTTATCGTTAGTTGCACCAAAGATAATGCCATCAACATAAATTTGTACAGTTAATAAATATGACTTGGAATGCTTAATGAATAGGGTTGTATCCACTTTTCCTCTAACAAAACCTTTCTTGATTAAGAAATTACTTAATATTTCATACCAAACTCTGGGAGCTTGTTTCAAACCATAGAGAGCTTTCTTTAATTTGTAAACATGATTTGGTTTGGAAAGGTTTTCAAAACCAGGAGGTTGCTCAACATAAACTTCTTCCATAATAAAACCATTTAAGAAAGCACTTTTTACATCCATTTGAAAAAGTTTGAAATCCATAATGCAAGCAAAGGCAAGTAAAATACGTATAGCTTCCCATCTTGCCACTGAAGCATAAGTTTCTTCATAATCAATGCCTTCTTCTTAATTATATCCATTTGCAAGCAATCTGGCTTTATTTCTGACAATGATTCCTGATTCATCAAGTTTATTTCTAAATACCCATTTTGAACTAATGACTGGATGATCATTGGGTCTGGGAACTAAATCCCATACTTAATTCCTTTCAAATTGATTTAATTGAGCCTCATGAAATTATCCAATCACTGTTAGACAAAGCTTCTTCAACATTCTTAGGCTCTATTTTTGAAATAAAAGCTAAAAATTAAGCCTTATGAATAAATCTTTTCCTGGTTTGTACACCTTCACTCACCTCTCCAATCACTTGATTGATGGGATGATTGCGAATGTATTTCCAGGCTTTTGGTTGAGGAGATTTAGGAAACTCATCAGATTGGTCATTTTCAAAATCTTGAGAAGGTTGATTATTAAGAGAGTTTTCTTTTCTTTAATTTTCAAAACCTTCTGAAATAATAATTTCTTCAACAACATCAGATTTTGGTTGAGGATTAGTTTCAACAAAAACTACATGCACTAATTCTTCCACCACACAAGTTCTTTTATTAAAAACTCTAAATGCTTTACTCCTATTTGAATAACCAAGGAATAAACCTTCATCGGACTTAGGATCAAACTTACCAAGGTTGTCCTTACCATTATTGTGAATGAAGCACTTGCTACCAAAGACATGTAGATGGGATAAATTTGGTTTTCTTCCCTTGAATAGCTGATATGGTGTTTTTCAAAGAGGGTCTTATGTATGCTCTGTTTGATATGTAACAGAATGTACTTAGAGCATCTGCTCAAAACACTTGAGACACTTACTTTTTTGTCATCATTGCTCTTGCCAAGTCTATAAGTACTCTGTTCTTCCTCTCCACCACTCCATCTTGTTAAGGAGTCCTTGGTGCTGAGAAATTATGATTAATTCCTTCATTTTTGCAGAAGGTAGCAAAGTCTCCATTCTCAAATTCTCCTCCATGATCTGTTCTAATGGAAACAATAGACATATCTTTCTCATTTTGAACCTTTTTGGCAAATACAGTAAATAATTCAAAAGTTTCATTCTTTGAAGTTAAGAATATGGTCCATGTAAATCTAGAGTAATCATCAACAATAACAAGAGTGTAAAGATTTCCTCCCAGGCTTTTTACTCTAGCAGGACCCATTAAATCCATATGAAGTAGTTCAAGTGGTCTTTTTGAAGAAATCTTTGTTTTTGATTTGAAAGAAGCTTTTATCTGTTTGCCCATTTGACAGGCATCACAAATCAAATCATTTTTAAACTTCAGCTTTGGAAGCCCTTGAACTAATTCATTCCTGATTAATTTGTCAAGTTAATGCACGTTAACATGTGCCAATCGTTTATGCCACAATTGGATTTCATCAGCTTGACTAATCAAATAGGAATTGGTATAATTCTTTTCTAAGTCAATATTATAGCAATTACCATCCCTAAGAGCTCTGAGTTGAATGTTCAAATTCTCTTTATCAATAGATAGATCATTTTTGCTAATGATGAAGCATTCCACAGAGTCAAAGATCACCCAATTTTGTTTGTCGGTACTTTGGCTCACATTGAGAAGATTGTGACAAAGTCCTTCCACGTGATATACGTCTTTGATAGGAGCTCCATTGGTATTTGATATTTCACCAATTCCAGTGATCCTTCCAGATTGATTTCCTTCAAAGCTCACTTTGCCTCCTTCCTTGGATTTTAAACTGAGGAATTTACCTTCATCTCCTATCATGTGTCTTGAGCATCCACTGTCAATATACCACTTGCTTGATTTGGATACTCTAAGACATACCTGAAAGAGAATCATTTAGTGGTTTTAGGCACCCAAGTTCTGTTGGGTCCTTTATGGTTAGTATTTGGTGCCTTTGGAACATAAGTTTCTTTTGGTACCCATTTATATGTCCCCATAGCTTTATTCTTCCTAGACTAACAATTCCTAGTTCGATGTCCTTTTCTATTACAATAACTACAAAATGCAAATGGTTCAGATGAATGCATAGATTTCTGAAAGTATTTCAAGTAGCTCTTATTTCCATTCTCTTTCTTGCCCTGTTTGAAATCATTTTGTGGCTCATACCTATGACACTTCTGTCATTTATAACTCTTCTTTTTCAAAATAATTTGTAACATTTCACTTCCTTGAGTAAACTTTTAAAGGGTTTTGGACAATCTTTCATTTTCAGATTTTGAAACATCACAGTTTGAACATTTATTGATGGTTATGGTTTCAACAAAAGATTTTTCATTTGGTTTTTCAAGCTCTTTAACCTTCTTCCTAAGGAATGACAATTCTTTTGCAAACTTTAGAAGTTCAACATGCATGTCATCATACTCAGCATGCAGTTCATCATAAGTGGGTTCAAGAATTACCTCTTCAACTTCTGAGTCTTCTTCTTCCTGAGCAACAAGACATAGGTTAGCTTCTTCCTCAGCTTCGCTTTCATCTTCGTCATAGCTGTCACCCCAGATTCCTAAGGCAAAAGCCTTTTTCTTCTTTTTGAAAAATTTTGGTTTCTTTTTGTCTTTTTCTTTCTCTTTGTTTTGAGATGCAAGCCGAGGACAATCTGCTTTCACATGGCCAGGCTTGTTGCATTCATAGCAAATTATTTTGCTTTATCCTCCTTTGAATGGCCTTTTAAATCGTTGATCCTTATGATACATTCTTCTAAATTTTCTGACCACATAGCAACTTCTTCACCTTCTACGTTGCCTTCTTCTTCTTCTGTTTCTGACTCTTTATCCTTTTATTTGATAGTTTTGAGAGTCAGTCCCTTCTTTTTTTTCAATCTATATTGGACAACTCCTTTTTGAACTTTTGCTTGCTTTCATATTCAGCAAGACTTCCAAATAGGGCTGCCACCGAGGTCATTAATTCTCCTCTGGATTCTTCAATAGCAGTGACTTTAGCTTCCCATTTGCTGGTTAAAACATTTAATATCTTTCTTACTTGGGAATGTTGATCATATGCTTTGCCGAGAGTTGCCAACTTGTTTATTAGATGAGTGTGATGCATTTGAAACTCAGCAATTGTTTCTTCTTCTCTCATTCTGAGTAAGTCATACTCAGTGGTCAGCATATTGACTCTGCTTTCTTTCACCGCTTCAGTTCCCTCGTACGCTATTTCCAAAGCATCCCACATATGTTTTACGAAAGGCAAGGAATAGACTTTGAAGAAGTCATCCTCATTTAATGCTGCCTGAAGCATTAAAATAGCCTTTCTGTTTAGTTGCTTCTTTTTCTTATCTTCTTCATCAAATTCCGCTTTAGTTTTAGGAACCAACTGGTCTTTGTCCTTATTAATTGGTACAATGTTTCCTATTTCAAAAACATCCCACAAATCAAAGTTAGTGGCTAAAATAAAGTTCTGGAATTTTATTTTCCAAAAAGAGAATTTATAGCTGCTGAATGCAGGTGGTCTGGTGATTGAAGCTCCATCAGCTATAATGTGTTCGCCAAATCCTGCCATGTATCTTTTCCCTTGAAACTGTTAAGTTCTTTCAACAAGAGACCTGCTTTGATATCAAATGTTAGCATAGGATTTGACTAAAAAGGGGTGAATTGATCAATTAAGAAAATATTAAGCTTAAACCACAGAATAAAATTAAAGTCACCAAGAGGGAAAGGAATGATGAACACAGAGATTTATCCTGGTTCGGTCCACTTGACCTACGTCCAGTTCTCAGAGCATCTCCAAGATTTTTTAATCCACTATCAACAGCAAATAAGGCCAATAATGCCTTTACAAAGGAGATTCTCACTCCCCCTCACAATATGTAATGAAACAAAGACTCACACTCTCTATTTTCTAACAGTTTCAATGCCCAATGGATTCAAGGTCCTAACCTTGAATTTCTCTCCCATTTACAGAAGGTAATGCTCAAAGAAACTCTCTCAAAAGGTAGATAGCAACTGATGAGGCTCGGAAAGAATATTCAAAGATTTACAGAGAATGAAGATGAAAGCTTTTAATGCTTATTAGTGTTGTTCTTCTTATTGTATCCTCCATAATGAATGCTTGGTCTTTTTATAGATGAGGAGTAATAAATTTCCGATTGGAGTCATTTAGGTGTCCATTATTCCCATCAACCAACTCTTCATCTTACCATTAATGCTGTAATAAATGCTTCTAAGTAGTGTGAACGACGAAGGCTTGAATTATGCAATCTGTCCATGAGGAAACCTTTTTCTCTTTCTATGATCCTAGACTTCTGCATTTATGGAGGCAGGTGAAGTTCAAACGTTGTTAGTCACGAATAAGGAAAGATGAAGAGCAGGTGAAAAGCTGTCAGAGAGAGAAAATAGCCGTTGAGAAACAATACTCGAGTGTTTGTTCATAATACTCGAGTGTTAATCAAGCATTTTGAATTTTATGAAATGATACTCGAGTGTTTTGTGCCAATGCTCGAGTTTCACAAATACTTTTGAAGTTGATCGAGTGTTATCTAAGAGTATTGTAGAAGATTTTGAAATTTAGTGTAAATACTCGAGTGTTAAGAATACTTTCAGTTGATACTCAAGTGTTTAGAAGAAACTTGAAGTGAAATCATTTGAAATATCACAATCTCGAGTGTTGAAAGCAGAAAACTCGAGTATTGTCACTTTTCTGCCATTACTCGAGTGTTTAGATGGAAGTGTTGTGTTTTGAGAAAATGAAGCTCGATACTCAAGTATTTAGAAGTCAATACTTGAGTGTTGTCAACACTTTCATCTAATACTCGAGTGCTGTGCTTGAAGTGTTGTCTTTCATTTGAAAACTTTTGCTCGATACTCGAGTGTTGAGAATAAGCACTCGAGTGTTGTCAACACTTCCTCCACAACACAAGTGTTATGCTTCTTTTTTTTTTTTTGAGCAAAGAGTGTTATGCTTCAAGTTTAAGTATTTTGACTCAATACTCGAGTATTCAAACTCAATACTCGAGTGTTGTCAATACTTCCATTTGTAACTTGAGTATTCTGCTTCAAGTGTTGAGTATTCTTTTAAAAACACAACCTGATACTCAAGTATTACAACACAATACTCGAGTTTTGTCAATACTTCAATACTAATACTCGAGTTTCACATGAAAGTATTCTGTCAAAACATATTTTAACGCCAATACTCGAGTATTTAAAATCATCACTCGAGGGTTTGTAACAATTTATCTCAATACTTGAGTTTTCACTTAGAGTGTTGGATTTCAGAAACATTTTTAACTTGCAATACTCGAGTATTGAAGTCAAAACCTCGAGTATTATCAACACTTTCAACAAAAACTCAAGTGTTGTGTGAAAATATTGATTTTTAACCCTCGAAAAACCTTGATACTCGAGTATTAAAGCATAGAACTCGAGTACTCCTCAATACTTTCATACAAACTTGATAGAACTCAAGTGTTTCACTAAGAACACTTAATCAACAACAATTTAAGCTTTATAATCCCTGAAATCATTTTGTTATTATCAAAATAAGGCATCAACATGCTTCCCCAAGAACCAGCACAGGTGGAGACATACACACAAATTCTATGAGTATGATTTTTCAACTTTCATCACTTAGACCACATGATTCTTATTCCCAAATTCATATTCAAACATGGTATAACTTAATTTTAACTCTTCCTCATCAAATATAAAATTGGACAGCATCTCTCATTAGGGTTTGTGATTCCAAAAATTCATAAAAACATCAAACCCAAGCAATATATACATCAATCTTCTCCTTATCAAGTAAGGAGTGTTTTGCAACCATTTATTTCCTCTAAACCCCTCTCTTTCTCATTTTTTCCTCTCATGAACCCTAACTTTCCAGCCACCAAAAGAGAGCCAAAACCAAAAATCTAAACCGATAGAATGGTAGAGGAAGTTGAGAGGAAGAAATTGATGTATAGGTTTGTATGAGAAAGCTTCTTACCTTTGAATTTCTTTGAATTTTTCTCCTCTTGAAGCTCCTCCCATGGCATCTTCTTTCCCTCATTTGCAACCCCCAAAAGTCGGTTTTCATGGTGGGAGGAAGAGGAGAAAATGAATTTATAAAACTCTCATTAAAAGAATTAAGGGCTAGGATTTAATTTCATTAAGGAGGTTAATCCAAAGGCTAAGATTTAGCCACACCTCCACCATTTGTTCCACTCTCATTGGCTAGTCAAAAATGTACCATGGAGGCTTAAAAAATCTGGTTATGGTTTGGTTACAGTAACCAAACCAAATTCCATTCGGTTACTTCTACCGATTACACTTTTTACCGGTAAACTTAACTTTATTCCGGTAAATCTTTTTCTACTTTTCTGGAGATATTTTCTTCCTCATTTAATCTCCATATTTCCCCCTTGAATATAATAAAATCATTACCCCCAAATGTCCTTTGATCTTATCAAAATTAACAGGATTACTTTATCATGTCTAAAACTCCTGAAAACAAGCAATTTTAAAATAAATCATTTTTAGGGCCTTATAATTTTTTTACATTTTTCATTGATATTCTAGCCCTTATTCTTTCCCTAAAATACCTTCTAAATTGTCCTAAATTAATTTTTGTAGTAAATTATATTTTTTGGGGATTTTTTGGGAATTTTTCCTCATTTTCGGGAAAATCGCCTTAATCGTACTTTGGGCAATAATTTAGTAAAATACTATAAAATTTACTGAATTTTTCTAGACTCTGCATTTTGATCTTAGAGAACTCCTGATGCCTTAAATAAATATTTTCAATCATCAACCTGTAGAATTTCATAATTCCTCATCCAAACCGAATTTCAACAATCGATTGAATCTCTGGTAATCAGTGAGTTCTGCTATATCTTTTGGGCATCTGTGAATTTTTCTCATTTTTGGTCAACTATTTGACTTTTTGACTTTAACTTTGACTTTGTCAAATGACCGAAATGCCCTTACACCTTCTCGTAATGACCAAAATGCCCTTTCTCAATCTAACTTTTCATAAATTGCCATTTTTCCCTTGACTTTGTTGCCCCTGATCTTTTGGTTTCTGACTCCTTGGGTAACTTCCCAGGAGGTCACCCATCCTAAAATTGCTCCAGGGTGAGCACGCTTAACTTTAAAGTTCCTACCAACTTCCATCCACCAGACCAAATCTAATTCTGCGACTTACGGCCCAACAACATCAACATTTTCCGTACTTTCTATCTGTGGGCTCTAACTTGACTTTTAACTACTGGTTTAGCCCTTTTTATACAATGGCCATATTGCCCTGGGTATTTTGTACTTAATGACATTTATGTCCCTGGCTCACATTCTTAGTAACTTCAAAGCCTTAGGACTAATTTGACCAGGTCTCTTAAGTCCACTGACATCTCCTTTTTTTTGTATTTTTAGTTCTGGGCCTTGTCTTATCTTATAACTAATGATTTGGCCTCTATGTTAATTTACGGAAAAGGATGGATATTACAAGGGCTCTCTTGAATAACCTTCCAAATGGGTTCTTGAAGGTCTCAAATTCCTAAAGATCATGTCATAATATCCACATGAATATCCAATCATCATATTGCAAGAAAACTTGCAAAAACGCAATAAAGCTTTTATTGCCCTTAAAGGACCCTTACAACTTTAAGACTTGATTTTTATTGTCCTTAATGGTTCTCAAATCCCTTTCTTATTTTTACCCTACACTAAACTTCATTTTGAAGCCATTGGAAGCATTAGAATAATCAAAATCCTACTCCTTCTAATTTTTACAGATTTTTTAAAAAAACAGAAAAAGAAGCGTTTTGGATTTTTCAACTTTTGCTCATGAATGCTTGTGTATTCTTGCTTCCAAATCATGATTCAATCATCAAAATACTCAAACACATTTTCCCTTTTCAAGACCTCACATGTACAACACCTCCCCATAAACCTATGGTTTCCAAAGTTTCAACAACAACTCCCAACAAACACTCCTTACTACTTTGAAGAAGAGTTTGCAACATTTGGCTTCTTTGAAAACCTCTCATTTTCCATTTTCACCTTTTGAAATCCTTGCCTCTCATCTTTAAAAAGAGAGACTCATTCAAGAAATCAAACCATTAGAAAGGTGAAAGAGGTTGCAAGTTACAAGAAAAAGGTTGCTTGTGCTTTATCTTGTGTGTGAGCTCTTTCTTCTACCTTGAGAGAGAAAAAATAGTGTCTTGGGAGCTTGAGAGAAGAGAGAAAAATTCAGACTTGGGGGGAGGGAGAGAGCACAGTTTTTGGGAGCAAATGGAGTGGGTTAGCTTGTTAAAATGTCTCTTGAAATAATGAAGGGGTAAGATTAAAACTTGGTCCACAAGTTTGTCTCTTGAATGGAGAGGATTATGCCACCTGTCAAGCTCATGTGGTGAGTGAAAAAGTTGTCATCATTACTCTCTAGCTTGGGCTCCAAGACTTTGCTAGGCCACTGGCTCTCCAATTACTTGATCCGGTGGCACACATTCCCGTAAAGTAGCCTTATCCAGGTAACTGCCTTTTTACTTTTTTGGGGACTTTCTCTCTCATGTGGCGCCATTCCCTTGGCCTCCTTGCCTAAGTGATGTCATGCCTTAGCTCAAAGCACCCACAGGTTTCCCTCATAACTCGTCAGCATTCCTCGATTTACGTGTAACACCGTAAAACGTGCTTCCGGTGGCTAATTTGATTTAAGGGCATGGAAAATTTCTATATTTTCCCCTAACTCTCCAGCCCTTTTCCGTTCCTCAAAATTCTTCCCGGATTTTGCGTAATTAATTTTCTAAGAAAATCCTTTTTTGGTGCTTTCGGGCATTGTTGTTCTCCATACTTCGAAACTGCCCATACTGGATACTGGGTAATAATTTTATTAAATACTTTAAGACCCAACTAAACTTTTCTAAGTTCAGGTCTCTGGTGCTTGAGGAATCCCGCTATCTCAAATAATTACTTATCAGTCCTTCAATCCTCTTAAAATCCTTAATTATATTACAGAAACGCCCTTGCATGCCTTTCTCTTTCTTACTTTCCACATATTTAAAAAAATGCCACTACCTTTCTTACTTCTCTCTTAATTACCAAAATGCCATCACTTTTTCTACTCTTTCTTAATTCCAACCTTACCCTTGGTTGACTTTGACATTTTTTGTCAATTTTGACTTTTGGGTTGACTTTGACTTTTTTGCCAACTTTGACTTTTAACCAAATTACCGAAATGTCCTTATTATTTGATGACATTTTGCATCCTAGGCCTTTTTATTCAAAATGACCATTTTACTCTTATTATTTAGGCCAAATGACCATTTTGCCCCCTTAGTCTTTTTTACTTAAAATTCTCAAGACTAGGGACTTAGTCAATTATGATCTTTATTTCCTCTAAGCATTTCCTTTATATTTTTCCTTATCTATGGGTCTTAAACCATTTTGTAATTTATCAGTTTGACCTTTATCATGTTTACGCAATTTGGATATTACATTTCCTTCCCCCTTAAAAAAATTTCGTCCTCAAAATTTACACCTTCGAGTGAAATGACTTAAAACTCTTGGCTTTTATCTTCTATTATGCTTCCTCATATAACTTCTCCGTTTAACTAGGAAACGGGAATTCATGGCATATTTGACTCGTCCTTGGGGGTAAGGCCAAATGATAACTATTATCTTTAACTTTTATGCTAGCAGCAATAGTTTACGCTCTAAAGATATGGAGACTTTAATTATATGGAGCAACCATCGAGCTTTATTGCAACCATAAGAGTCTCAAGTATTTGCAAGATCAGAAAGAGCTGAACTTGAGATAAAGATGATGGATGGAATTGCTCAAAGACTGTGACTACCAGATAAAGTATTATCCGGGTAAGAACAAGTGAGTTTCTAATGTATTGAGTAGAAAGACGGCGCAGGTGGCTATGATGATGAAAAAAGAGCAGAGGATACTAGATGAGACTGAATCTTACCTTTGAGATTAAGATGGAAGAGATGTTTAAAGATGGAATCTTTGATAGTCTAGTAACATTTGAGTTTGTTATACATCCTAAGCTAATAGTCAGCTAGGGTATGATCGTGTGCTAGACGGAATAAGTTACCAAAGGTAAAGCTCTATACAGAGGAATCATCTAGAGGTTCAAAAGAGTTATAGAAACAGGAAGATGGGATAAAGTCCGTAATGAAATCCTGTCTACTGATTCTAATGCTAGAGATAAATAGAGGCATAAGGTATTAATAGTTAAACCATAGTTATGATACAAAAGTGCTGTTTTGGGCTATATTTTATGACATCTAAGTATGAGAATGAGTTAGGCGGACGTTGAATAAGTTGTGGCCAATTTTCTAAAGAAGTTTGAAAGTAGAGAGTACCAGAAGTACTGGAGCTGCTGAAAGGCTTCATGACTAATATGAGTACGCCGATAGATGGGGATAAACATAGCTGCAACATCAATTTTAGTAACCACAATAGATGTCCCACATGAACCGCCCAAGTTTGACAGCAATAAAGGCATGGTACTAGCAGCGGAGTCAAGGATACTTCGTAATGAACTATCTGCAAGTATATAAGCTTAAATCTTTGTGTGATAAAACATTCCTATGAGAATAAATTGCAAAGTTGAAATGACCATGGGCGGATTGGTCAAGGAATCTTAAGAGCTACTGGAAGGAAAGTAAGATAGCGCATCATAACGATATTGATGATGGGAAAGAAGTGATATGGTACACCTCAGAATATCAAAGGCAAGTAGTGTTTAATGATGCCTTAAGAGATATAATTTAAACCAATGATATTTCACTATGTTTTTGGGCATCGTAGGGAGGTATGACCCTCAGGCCTAATATGAATGTGAGAAGTGAACATCTCATCAGTAAATGCCACTCTTAAATGAACCAAAAAGATTGAAAATGGTACCTAATTGGGATAAAGTACGTTGTGTCAGTATGAGAAGATGAAGTACTCAACGGAAAGCATACCAGAGAATGCTTTAGCCAAAAAGTATCTCTTTAAAGTTAGGAATGGTGATTTTCCTATGCCATCGCAGCAAATAGGCATATGGTGATTAAAGTCACCGTAGTTAGGCGAGCCACTTCCTGATAGACAGGAAGAAAGGAAAACCCTGATAGACAGGGTACGTGGGACTAATTGCCCTAGCACAATGCAAGCTACTTCTAGAGAGATGGGGAGAAAAGCAAATTCCTGAAGACAGGAATAAATAGGACTCCAATGGGAAACCATTGTGTGCTTCCTATATTATCCCACGAGAAAGAGAAGAGTAACAGTAAGGTATATGGAGTAAACCATTCCCAATATGAAGAGAGAAAGAATGAGTTAATAGCAATCAAGGACAAAATTTCTTGAAAAGTTGGGGTACCAGATGAGCTAATGAGAAGAGCTGAATGATAATTCTCTTTCTCTGCAGTGTATTAGTAAAGATTAAAGAAGTAGTAAGGATTGATGAATCCTTAAAGATAGCAGTTTGGCATAGAGCAAACATTGAAAGAATTAGCCAAATGAAGGAATTAATGTCTGAGAGTTTGAGAAGTATAACAAAAGAGATGTAGCCTAAGAAGAATGAGTAAGAAGTACGAAAGAAAAAGGGAATGTAGCCTAGAAAGCTAACTGTTATAAGTTAAAGTGATATGAAAAGATAAGTTTTAGAAAAGCGCTAGAGCAACAAAAAGGAAGGAGCAAGATCTCAGAAAACAATATTGGTTTGTATGGTTAGTCTTGGGGAATTATTGTTCTAGTTATTATTGAGGATAGATAACTTATTCTTAACCATTGTTTCATAATCTAAGGGTTTCTAAAGAGAAGGAATTGTTGGGATTAGGGCTACACGCAGTGGAATTTAAATTTTTCTAATCCCAAATACGGATATGTCAAAAGCGTTTAGATCGAGGAGATGAAGGCGTACCTTTTGCGTTTCAAGATTGTCTCTTGCTTTGCGTCTAAATCTTTTAAGGTTCCACAACATCCCGTGTTCTTACTTCCGATCATGAGGAGCCGACGTTCTTTCAATCGCCTCCCTCTATCGGTATCCACGCGAACAGTCTCCAACAATAGCAGCATGCTAGCGCCTCTTGGTTCCACCCTCTCTCTCTCTAGGGTTTCTTGGCTCAAGGATGGACTCAATTTCAAAAATTGGATTTTTTTCTTCTGTCCACAACCACTTATATTTATAAAGCTCATAGAGTACATCATAAAAAAAAGATTAATCTTTTATTAATCTTGAAAAATTCAATTTTTAATTTCAAAAGGATATTCTAGATCTAATCTTGAAATTCAAATTTCAAAAGATATTCAAGATCTAATATTAAATTTCGAATTTCAAGGATATTCTTGATCTAATCTTGAAATTCAAATTTCAAAAGATATTCAAGATCCAATCTTGAATTTTGAAATTCAATATTCAAAATGTTAAATTCGAATTTTGCAATCTTAACTTGGATTAAATTGATCTGATCAAATTATATCCATTTAATTAATCTAAATAATGAACTAACAGATTTAATTTATCCTCATAAATTAAATTGACGTTAGTTGTTTAATTCATCAAATAAATTAAACTAACACACACAAATATTATTTATATAATATTGTGCAATTTCGAATTTCAACATATATACACATATATTTAAAATTCGAATAAACCCTAGAAATAAAGCGTATGTTGGGCTGTTCTTGCGTGTGACCCTGTAGGCCCATATAAAGTTGGCAGTGGGCTAAACTCAACATTAGCCCACAAGTCGCAAGCGGTCTCTAGCAAGACATTACGACTACCCAAATTATACGGTGATCGTTAACACGATGTAACCTTTT
>JANTPZ010138175.1:0-39316 GCA_025593235.1 Vachellia pachyceras
TGCCATAAATCAACTCTATGTATGTTTTGCAACATGGTAATGTAAAGTTTGAGTTGATTTGGTGATGAAATGAATTTTGGCAAGAAACCCTTGTTTTGTTGTTGGAAAAAAATTAATTATATATGGGAATGGATGTTTTTAAGTTATTATATGGTTAGAAATTGGTGAAGGAATGAGATAATGCATGGGTAAAGAAATCATACAAAAATCCATTTCCTCTTATTTTGGTAAATTTCGTGCAGCTGCAGTAATGAAAGAAAAGAGTTGGAATTTTGATGATTTTGATGCTTCCATTGAGCTTAAAAGGCAAAATTGTGTAGGGTATAAGTAAGAGAAAGTTTTGGAAAGCATTAGAAATCATAAGAACAAGTTTCAAAGTGTCAAGGGTCTTGGAAGTGCAAGAAAGGATTTTAGTGCGTTTTTGTGATTTTTTGTATGGATGATGATATGAGAATGATAGATATGCTCTTGAATCATGTTTAGGAAGTTGAAATACCCAAGAGCACATTTGGAAAGTTAATCAAGAGACCTTCAAGTTCAAGAGGAATTAAGAGAACAAGGTAGCAACACTTCTAACTTTGGCATCTACCTTGCAATGATTATATATGTGTGTTAAATGACATGTTTGTTGTATGAAACTTTGATTGTGTGAAAGCATGATGGATTTTATGCAATGATTGCTTTAGCTTGATGAATACATAATTGATTGTTCTTGTTAAATGACATACATGTTTTGGTTTAATAATCATGCATGGAGATGTATTATTAGAGTGTTTGCTACTGGGATTTCATTGAAATCTCACCCTCCCCAACTAACCATTTTAGGTACAAGCGTAAGCAAGGGTAAGATAAAGGTTCATGGTGACTGAAGATGGCATATTATCATGTTCTTGCTTGTGGAAATTTATATATAGTTATGTTTGAGAATTGTTGTAGTTATGTAATTATAAACCTCTACTTGGTTAGTAAGTGGATATATGATGACGCGCATGAGTAAGGGTTTAAATGCTAATGGATGTTAAGGAATTTATCATGCATTGCAAGAGGATAATACCTATCTAAAAAGAGGCTTGGCAAATTTTTAAAGCAAAGCTAAACTCTTAAGTGAAGAGTTCCAAAACCAAGAATCTGTCCTGTTTCTGGAATTGCAATGAAAAATAGAAAAGAATTCTGAATGACTTGAAACTTTACCGTCAAATAATACACATTATAAGCTTTGAAATGAGCTAAATTTTGTTCAATTTGGATGTGTAGATAAGGAGTTATGATTTTCCAAAGTTAAGAGAAAAATCTGGAAAACAGGAAAGTTACCAAATGAATAGTAAATTTCACAGAATAAACTTTATCATATGGGCAAGTTTTGGAACCAATGGGTATTTTTCCCCTGCAGAACAGTTCATAAGTTTCAAATAGAAATTTGAACCACTCATTTTCTATATTTCTAAAATTAGTTATGATTTTTCAAATTTGGGACAAAAATCTGGAAATTGACCAAATGAACAGTAACTCCGTTTTGAAATTCTTATTTTCACTTCTTTGGTCAATAGTAATTTAATGTGATGATTATAGAGGAAAATAAGGAGTGTTACAGAAATTAAGTTAAAAAATAGAGCATGACAGACTCTATTTTAGTGCATGTCGTAAGGAGGAGTGAACCTCTTGTTGTAAAGGTCTGGTGAGCCTTGATTGTTATTAGATAGTGGATTAGAATTCTCAACGGCGCTCTGAGGATTGGATGTAGGTCAGGAGGACTGAACCCATATAAATTGCTTGTGTCATTTTTCTCTCTGCCTTTTCTAGGTGACATTGATTAAAACTCTGTGATTTCGTTTCTAATTTTTAAAGTGACCAATTCACCCCCTTAGTTAAATCCTACACTAACATTTGGTATTAGAGCATGTCTCTTGTGTAAAGGACTTAATAGTTTTAAGGGAGATCCATGGTAGGATTTGGTAGACACGTTATAGCTGATGGAGCTTCGATTACCAGACCACCAGTGTTCAAGAGCTAAAAATTCTCATTTTGGAAAATCAAATTCCAAAACTTTATTCTTGCTACTAACTTTGATTTGTGCGATGTTTTTGAAACATGGAAAATCGTGCCAATAAAAAGGATAAAGACCATCTGGTTCCTAAGACGAAAGTAGAGTTCGATGAATATAAGAAGATGCTATTGAACAGAAAAGCTGTCTTGATGCTACAAGTAGATTTAAATGAGGATGACTTCTTCAAAGTCTACACTTTGCCTTCCACAAAGCACACTTGGGAAACACTGGAGATACCTTACGAAGGCACAGAAGCAGTGAAAGAAAGTAGAGTCAACATGCTCACTACTGAGTATGATTTACTCAGAATGAAGGAAGAAGAAATAATACCTGAGTTCCAGATGCGACACACTCATCTTATCAACAAGTTAGCCTTCCTCAGGAAAACATATGATCAATGCTTCAAAGTGAGAAAAATTCTCAATGTACTATCAAACAAATGGAAGGCAACAGTAACAGCAATTGAAGAATCCCATGGAGAGTCAATGACATTTGTGACAGCACTATTTGGTAGCCTTACTGAATACGAGAGTAAACAAAAGTTTAAGAAAGAAATGTCCAATATTGAAGAGAAGAAGAAAAAGGGCTTACACTCAAAATAGTAAAAGAAAAGGAAAGAGAGCCTGAAACAAAGGAAGATGTAGAGGATGAAGAATTGGTGATGGTTGTCCATAAATTCAAAAGAATGTATTTAAGAGATCAAAACTCAAAGAGATCACAAAGAGGAGGATCCAGCAAGATAGTGTGTTATGAATGTAACAAGCCTGGTCATGTTCGAACTGATCGCCTGACGCTTGCCAATCAGAACACAGAAAAGGAGAAGAAAAAGAAGTTTAAATATTTCAAGAAGAAGAAGGCATATGTTTATGGCATATGGGGCGACAGTTCATCCAATGAGGAAAGTGAAGCCGAGAGGAAGCAAATCTTTATCTAGTAGCACAAGAAGAAGAAACAAAGACAAAAGAGGTAACACTCGATAAACCCAGTTACGATGAACTGCATGCTGAATATGATAAAATGCAAGATAAATTACTGAAATTTGCAAAAGAGTTATCTTTTCTTAGAAAGAAAGTAAATGAGCTGGAAAAACCGATTGGAAAATCTCTTGAAACAATCACTGTATGTTCAAACTGTGATATTTTGAAAATTGAGAAAGAAAAATTAACTAAAACTCTTGAATGGTTTACAAAAGGCAATGGAATATTGCAAGTTATCTTGAAAAATCAAAGAGTAACTAATGATTAAAGTGGCATAGGTTATGACCCTAACAACAATTTTAAAAAGGGAAAGAAGAAGAATGGTTACAAGAGCTATTTGAAATTTTTCCCAAAATCTATTTATGCATCTGAGCCATTTGCATTTTGTAGTCATAGGAAAAGTCATAGAACTGCGTCATGCTACTTTTGAAAAGGAAAAGCTCTAGGAACTTATAAATGGGTACCGGTCAGGCCACAGATAATAGCGTAAAAACTTGCTATTATCAAGCCTCAGAAACGAATCAAAACAATTGTGATTTTCAAGGATTGCACTATAAGGTACAACCTCAGGGTCGTTCTCTATAGAGCCTCATGCGTAATTAGTTAGTCACTTGTGATTAAGTTCGCTTTGAAAGTGAAAACAATTTTTGATTCAAAAATGTATAGAAATGAAACAGAAATATAAAACAAAGTTTCTTTTTGGAATTTTTGGATTATGGGAATGCCATGAAAACATATTTAAAAATGCCAAAGATGTTCGATGATGAATTCCCCTTGGAAATGGTTCAAGCTATCATAGTTCACAAAACATGAGGTAAATCAGTGGTTTCACATTATGTTTCATAATGAAAACTCCAACAACTAGCTGGGTCTGAAATTCCATGCAATGAACTCCATGCCATAAAACCCTTTAAAAACACTTAGTGTGTGTAAATAAATTGCCAAGTGATAAATCTAACTCAATACAATATCGCCTCAAATATCAAGCACAGCTAGGAAGATAAAAGAGAGCAACAAAGATTTCATTGAATAGGTAGAAATGAGACTTCACTCTACAAAGTCAAACACAAAGCAAATTCAATACACAAGTAATGCAAGTTTAGTTCGACCGAGACCAAGTATTTACGGACAATTCACAAGTCCTAACTTAGAAACTATGTAATCTATAACATAAACACAGATTAAATCTACTACTCCCCTTTTAATACTTTGAACTCAAGCTATCTTCATGTCCAATAGGAGGTGTTTAGCTACTTATAGCAAGCATCTTAATGCTCTAGATGGAAGAATGGGAGTGCATGATGGTATGGAAGATGTAAATGAGGTGAGGCTAGGGTTGAGAGTGGAGTAGGATGAGAGAAAATGAAAGAAGATGATAGGAGAGTGCTTCAAATGACCCAACATTTAACCTTCAAAAATTCCAATTGCATTTCAAAATTCAAAATAAAGCTTAGAAAACCCTAAATCCTAAATCTCCCCCATACTTAATTCAAGCATTATCCTCAATTATTAAAGGGAAATATTTAAAAACAATGTAAGCATGGAATTCAGAAGCAATACCGAAAAATCATGCAAGAATGCAATAGAATATAGAAAACAACAAAGGAACATACATTTATATATACAGCTATATAACAAAGTTCAAAAAATCCAACCAGTACAACTGTATAGAATTCAAAAGAAAAACAATCTATCCTAGCCCTTTATCACCGTGTAACCCTTGGAATCCACATTAGCAGCAAGCTCCTCCTCATCAACCCCCTCTGTAGCATAGAGTTTTAGCGATCTGGTCCTCAGGGAAATCACTCGTGAGGAGAGTGTAGTGGTCCTGCTCACAGATGGGTAGAGCGAAGTGGTGTCTTATGGTGCTTCGATTAATCGAGTGAGCTAACTTAACTCCTTGATAAATGATAAACAGGGTGGATTCGTAGTCGCAAATAGCATAGAAATGGTGTGCAAAAGCGAGGTTACCTTGGGTATGCTCGTGTAGTAGGCTTGCAAGGCCAGACTTGATGATACGACGGATAAAAGGATGGGTGGTAGGGGTCATAGGAAAGGAACGCTCCTTAACCAAGGGGCGCTTCTCAGTTAGCTCATAGATTTCCTCGAAAGATGATAAGAGCATATAGGAGGGTCTACGACACTAGGGGTCTTAGTCCTAGGCATGGCAACTGGTTAAACACAAGAACAAAAACAACGAAACAAAAGTTATAAACAGACTAACCTAAACATAAAGAAAATTAGCTGCAGGTTGAAGTTGCCTGCAGCAAAAATTAGGGTTCATCTTGGCAAAATATGAAATTAGTCACGACAAATCCTCTTTTCGGTCATGGCAAAAATCACAGAAACTTATAACTCAGCGACAGCGACATAAAACAAAAAATGATGAAAGGAAATGAAACGAAAATTGGAAAACAAAGATCATGGTTACATACTCTGATGAACAGGACGTTGATGGTGCAGAGTTATAAAAACACGGGCAAAAGCGATGGAGGAAAAGATGGGAGCAGAGTGAAGGAGATAGAGGTGAAATGGATTAAATGAACTGAATGAGTTTAAGAAAGAAAACTGATGGGATATGAAGAGGTGCGATTTTCACTATGGTGAACAACCTTAGAAGGTGAAAGGTCTTGAGGTTAGCCGTGGCGAAAAACTAAGTTCATCACGGTGAGCATTTCCCGAGAGGAAAACTTTTGCAGCTAACAAGATTGGCTGCAGAGAAATAAGGAATTCATAGTGGCTAAACATCACAAAGAGGAAACAAACGAAAAAGGAAACATACAAACATAAGACTACACACCAGCACCTAATCCTAGGACTTCAACCAAACATTAAGCATAATCTCAAGTATCACAAGTAAGTCTCTTCAAGAATCAATCTCATGAAGCATGGCTACTCATGAAATAAGGGAGTTTATTAAATTTTAAAACAACCTAGAAGAGAATGCAACTACTATAATCCTACTAGAGAGGTTCCTCTCCCACACTCGAATCATTCACAAGGCATAAAATAAACATTATCAACAAAAGAAAATGATTGCATGAGGGAAAGGAACCATTTGAGATAACAGCATCTTGTGAGTCTCTTCGGTGTCCCCATGCTTATCCTTTGTACTTCTAGGCATTGCATGCACGGGTACCACCGTCTCTATTGAAGTCATGTGTGATGCTCCTACAAATCAAAAGAAATGCCTCCCCTGGAGGTGTCATCACTGTTGATACAGGTGGGGCAATCATACACTTAATGGTGTATTTCACATGGTGTGTGTGTGTGGCATGAAAAGCATACTATCAACTGACAGAAAATTAGTGCATGTTTCAAGTGTTTTGTAAGAACATAAGGGTGGATCAGGAGGTTCAAAAGGGAACAACAAATCTTTTTCAGAATATGATGCACATGGTGAAAAATGTGAATATACATGTTCATTTTCAAGTCTATATCAGCACATGCATCATCAACAGTTTTATCAATGACATTAATGCTCAGAAGAGAATAGTCCTCATATGGGTGTTTCATGGCTTCGTACATATTAAAATGGATCTTATTTTCTCCTACTACCATGGATATACTACCCCTCTCTCGTGCTAATAATAGTATTAACAATCCTTAAGAAGGGTCTGCCCAGAATTAAGGTGGATTCATGCATAGACTCGTTGGACATGTCAAGCACATAGAAGTCAGCTGGAAAAACTAAGTCTTTAACCTTCACTAAAATGTCCTCTACCACTCCATCAGGATACCTAATTTTTCTATCCGCTAATTAGGGTACCACGGATGTAGGTTTCATATTTTTGACTCCTAAAGCTTCATAGACAGACTTATGCATCACATTAATTGTAGTCCCTAGATCTAATAATGCTCCTCCTATGGTGATTTTGCCTATTGTACAAGGGATGGTGAAAGATCCAGGTGATTCGACTATATTGCAGATGATAGTATAAAAACTCCTTAGAAACAGATCAAAACAGTTGTGATTTCCAAGGGTTGCACTATAGGATGCAATCCCAGGGTCATACTCTATGGAGCCTCGTGCACCACTAGTTAGTTAGCTTGTGATTAAGAGCTTGTTTGGAAGCTATTTTAAAACCTAGGTTTCACAGAATTTGAGGTAAAAACTAGGTTTTGAAAAGTGATTTATGTTTGGGAAGTTATAGCTTTTACGGATTCCGAGGAAAAAAAGTGGGTAGGAAAGAGGAAAGTAAGAAAGAGATAGAGAGAAAAAGTATGAAAGAGAAAAGGGAAAAAAGTAGGAAAGAGAAAGTATGAAAGAGAAAACCTAGGTTTCAAACCTAGGTTTTAAAACCTAGGTTTCAAACCTAGGTTTTAAAACCTAGGTTTTGGCAACCAGGTTGCCAAACGAGCCCTAAGTTTACTTTGGAGTTGAAAACCGTGTTTGATTCAAATTTGCATATAACAGAGGCTAATTATAAAATAAAATTTGTTTTAAGGATTTTTTGGTTTTGGAATGCAATAAAAATGGGATTGAAATGCAAAAGGTGTTAAGTGATGGTTTTCCTCTTGGAAATGATCTAGGCTATCATAGTTCACAAAACATATGGGAAAGTAGTAATTTCGCACTAAGTTTTGTAATGAAAAATCCCAATAACTCACTAGGTCATAAATTCCATGCAATAAACTTCATTCCATGAAACCTTTTAAAAACACTTAGTGTGTATACAGAAATTGCCAAGTAAAAAATCCAATTCAATACAATATTACCTCAAATATCAAGCACAACTAGGAAGATAAAAGAGAGCAACAAAGATCTAATTGAATAAGTAGAAATGAGACTTCCCTATACTAAATCAAGCACAAAGCAAAATCTATACATAAGTAATCCAAGTTTGCCTCGATTGATACCAAGTATTTAAGTACAAATCTCAAGTCCTAACCCAGAAACTATGCACTCTATAACATAAATACAGATTAAAACTACTACTCCCTTTTTGGCACTTTGATCTCAAGCCATCTTCATAACCAAGAGGAAAAGAGATGCTCAGCTACTCATATTAAGCAGTTTAGGATTCCGGATGGATGGGTGAAGGTACATGATGGAATTTGGGGATGAGATGAAGTGAAATTGGAGTTTTGATAACAATATAATGAGAGAAAATGGAAAAGGTGAGTATGAACGTTTTCTCTGCCTCCTCCTCTGTTCTCTCTCTAAGTATTACCCTAAATGGAATATTTCAACAGCTTTGGGTCGGATCCAACAAGGTGGGTTGGGTATTTTTCCATTTAGATCATGTTTGGTGCTGTTACATGATACTCACTGAAGCGAACTTGAGGTTTCATCACGGTGAACCTCTCCCAAGAGTTCTTGCTCATCGGCTTGATCTTTGGCCACGGCGAATTATGAATTGTGCCACGGCAAACTGTTCTAGAGATATCTCCAATTGTCATTACTAGAGTTCCTGAAATAAAATAGCAAATATTTGAAGTATCACTTGCTCATGATTATAATTAAGTGCAAATGTGTCATTTTTTATGTCAAATGCACCCAAAATCAAGTTAATCACAATCAACAACTTTAGTTTCCAAATTAAGCTCAAGAAGGGTCATGATTGGTCAGAACATGCATTAAATGCTTTGTAAATTCAAGCAAGGATACTATAGAAATAAAGCTCAATCACCAGCATCGTGACACTTTACTAGAATTTGGGGTTTAAAAAGGGCTGAAACGTTTGACCTCACTTGGACCCTTTCATTTGGTCTAAACTTCCTCTTGTTAGTGCACAAGTCCTAAAGGTATTTGGCATATGTAGGGACTCTTTAAACTAAGTCAAGCAATGGGATGTTGACCTCTACCTTGCTAAACAAATCGAAAACATCCTTTTCATGTTTCTTTTCAGCAATTTTCTTAGTCATTAAGTATGAATCAGGAAAAGGGAGTTCTTCGATGTTTACCTCCTTACCTTTGGTTCCATTGGCAGTTGAGCTCTTAGTCCTTTGTTATGAAGCCATTTTCTTTTCTTCATTGTGTGAGGAGGATCCTTCTCCTTTGAACAACAACGCCTCCACATTAGCACTTTCATTCTCTTTTCTCTTGAAGTAGGGTGTGGTAGGTTTTCACACTCAATGCCCTCTCCTTCTTTCTCCTATTCTTCCTCCTTGCTGAATCTTGCTAAAGCGTCTAAAATTTATGGCATTTAGTCCTTTAGGATTAATGATGGTGTTTTAAGGTATGAAGCCACTACTCCTTGCTTGTTGTTCACTTAAGTTGTTAGATAGTTGAGTGACAAAGGAGTTTAAGTTTTCTACCTTAGTTTCCCATTGCTCCATCCTCTTTAAGGAGTCTTTCTAGATGAGTGAGGCAATTGAGTTGAACTGGTAGGCAATCAAAGCCTTCTGTCCTTTAGTAACATCAGCATATTTTGTAAAAGCTTATTTGTATCTTCTTTTTGTGGTACACTCAAAGCTTGTTGATTGTTTGGAATGTTGGAACTGGATGGTCTAGCTCCTCCACTTATTTGGAATCTTGTCCCACTGGCTTCTTCACCTCTCCAGCTGAATTTTGGGTTAGCCTTCTACCCTTCATTATAGGTATTTGAGTAGGGATCTCATTTCTGATTTGGTCTCCCTTGATACATTGCAGACACTTTTCATACCGGCTAGAGCAAACGCATAAAATATGCATCACCAACCCACAAGTTTCACAACTTGGTGCAGCTAAGTCCATGGATGGTTGTGGTTTACTCACATTCAAATTATTCAACTCAACATGATAATAGATAGTTGTGTTGTTACCTTACTTTCCAATGAGTCAACCTTTGATTCTAAGGTGTTTATTCTAGAAAAGCTCCAAGCTCATGGAGTACCTTAGCGTCTCTCACACTATACTACTGGTGATTCAAGACCATTTTCTTGATGAGTTCCCATGCTTCTTAAGCAATTAGGTCAATTAATGATCCTCCCACGACTACGTCTAACATTCCCTTCTCTTGGCTGTAAAAATATTGGACAGGTTGCTCATTAGGAATTTGATGGTGAAGGCATCGAGAAAGAAGATATTGAAATTGTAATATCCACTATTTTCTGTAGATTGAAATAGAGGTCAAACTAATAGATATGAGATAAGATAAGGCCCAAAAATAAAAGTAAATAAAGAGGCGATGTCAATGGACCAAAGAGACCCTCGTCAATTTAGTCCTAAGGCTTTAAAATTACTAAGAATGTAAGCCAGGAACATAAATGTCATTAAGTATAAAGACCAAGCGCAATTGGTCATTGGATAAAAAAGAGGTCAAACTAGTAGTCAAAAGTTTAGTTTGAGCCCACAGATAGAAAGTACGGAAAAAAATGATACCAATGGGTTGAAACCCCCAAAGTCATACGTCACCTAACGGATGAAATTTTGTAAGAACTTTGCAGTTAAGCGTGCTCGCGTTGGAGTAGTGTAAGGATGGGTGACCTCCTGAGAAGGACCCAAAGGTCAATACAAAAGACCAGGGGCGAAAAAGTCAAGGGCAAAATGAGAATTACGAAAAGTTAGACAAGGTAATGGCATTTTGGTCATTAAGAGAAGTGTAAGGGCATTTTGGTCAATTGACAAAGTCAAAGTCAAAGTCAAAAGTCAACTATTGACCAAAATATCAGAAAAATTCACAAATGCCCAAAAGATAGAGTAGAACTCACTGATTAACCTAGATTTGACAAATTGTCAAAAATGGAGCCTAGATCTCTGTTTAGAGAATTTCAAAGGTAAATCGGCCGAAAATAATTATTTGAGGTGTCAGGAGACCTCAATCAGTTGAGTTCAGGGTACAGGAAAATAAAGTGAATTTTATAGTAATTAATAAAATTATTGCCCAACATACGATTGAGACGAATTTCCCGATTTTAAGGAAAAAGACCCGAAAACCCTGAAAATATAATTTTATTCAAAAATTATTTTTAGACAATCCGAAGGGCAAATTGAGGAAAGGAAAGGGGCTAGAATATCAGTGAAGATTTTAGTAATTTTTAATGCCCTAAAAATATTTTGCCTGTCAGAAATACGTTTTTTAGGGATTTTCGGTAGGATAAAATTACCCTATTATTTTTGGACGAATTTCAAGGGAATTTTCGGGCAAATATTTTTGCAATATTAGTAAATGAATTATGGAGATTAAAATAGGAATAAAACATCTCCAGAAAAGTGGAAAAAGATTTACTGGAATTAAGTTACTTTTACCGGTAAAAAGTGTAATCGGTAGAAGTAACCGAACGGTAATCAGTTTGGTTAGTGTAACCAAACCCTCAAACAGATTTTTAGACTCAATTATGACACCTTTATGACAACCAATGAGAAGTTAGCATATGTCTAAGAGGTGGTTGAATTCTAGCCATTAGATCAAGTTGAGATTTCAAAATTAAATCTCAACCATTCAAGAATTATCACAAGATTTAATAAATCAATTTTTGGTCTTCTTCTCCAAGCCATTCTGCACGAAATTTCCAGCTCTTGGAGGAGAGAAAGACATCACTTTGGGAAGCCATGAACAAAAGAAAAGCTTCACAAAACACAAGGTAAGAAGTTAAACCACCCAATCAAATACCTTTTCTTGATCCTTGTGATCTCTTCTACCTATTCCATGGTTTAGAAATTGGTTAAACCTCTCTTTCTCAAGATTCAAAGTTTGTGTTCTTGAGAGCAAAAGTTAGAAAGAGAGGGATCTAGAGCCAATAATAAAGTGTAAAACATCCCTTGTGCTGTAAGAAGTAAATTGGTGTGTAGCTTGTGATTGTTTGATGGTTGTTTGATTTATTTGTAAATTTTGGGATGTCAAACCCAAAGGGGAGGTTCTACCCAAATTTATATTTGAGTTATAAGAGTTGTATTCAAGCCATATAATCCATTGAAATGAGTTTGGGATCAAGAATATGTTGGTATATATGTTGAAATTTTGAGAAATCATGTTCTTGTGCTTGTGGAAGATTTTCGTCCAGACCTGTGATGGTGGGGAACGAGCCGAATTTTGATGATTTTAATGCTTCCAATGGCTTTAAAATGATGTTTTGTGTAGGGTAAAAGTGAGCACAAGTTTTGGGAGCATTAGAAATCATTAAGACAAGTTTCCAAGATCTAGAATTCTTTAAAAGAGCAAGGGAAGTTATATTGCATTTTTGGTGATTATCTTCGCTAGTTTATGACTTGAGAATGATAATTATACTTTTAAATGTTGTTTAGGAAGTTAAGAACTTAAGGAGCCAATTGGAAAGAGTCATCAAGAATGCTTTAGAACTCAAGAAAAGTTACGGAAAGCTAAAGGAAATGGGTAGTAAGACCATCTAACTCTAATCTAAATTATTATGAAAATCTCTTTTGAATTATGCATGTCTTGATTTGAGAAATTATGATGATAAAAGTGTGGATGTGTGCATTTGTATGCTATGGCCATTTCCATCTATGTGTCTCATGTTGCACTTTTATGAATCCACTTTTATATAGAAAATTGTCATGCATTTTATGAAATATGTTAGATAGTTTTGCTATTGGGATTTCCAAAAATCTCATTCTCCCTGACTAACCATTTTTAGGTGGAAGCTCATCAAAGGGTAAGGACAAGCTAAATGATGCATAAAGCAAGTTTTATGTTGCTTTTTGGATGGATGTTTGGTATGTAACTTAGTATTTATGTAAATTAAACTCCTATATGCATAATGGCCATGGAGTAGTGGAAGCATGCTTTATTTACTCCTAAATGCATGATTAATCATGATCAAATTAGATTTAAAAGTGGGAATGCCTAAGTATGGAGTTATGAAATAATAAGTTCGACAAAATGGTGATTGTAAAGCTGGTCAAGCCCTGTACTTTGACATGACGTGGAATAGGGTAAATGAACTCCAAATGAGGTGATTTTTTTCAGTAAAATAGTTCATGTTGCAAGATTTAAAATGAGTTAAAGAACAATGGATTTGGAGTTTTATACGAAAGGTTATGATGTTCCAAAGTTTGAAGAAAATCATGAAAAACCTGGGAAATTTAAAAAATACCAAATGAACAGTGAATTTTTGCGCAATAAACTGTATCAATTGAGCAAGTTATTGACCCAATGATTTTTTTCCTATAAAGGAACATATAAGGTTCAAATAGAAATTGGAACCACTCAATTTTGATTTTTCTAGAATTAGTTATGAATTTGCAAAGTTGGGCCAAAAATCAATGAATAGTAACTTTTAAAAAATCAATTGTTCAAATTTGATTTCTTTTGATCTTTTAAGCTATTCATGGCCCAAGGGTGGTTCCATATTGATGTAAAGTGAAGCTAAAGGGGTTAGTTAAGGTGTGTTACATTTGTTTGGTATTAGAGCAAAGGTTTGGAATTGATTGGAATAAGTGCATTTGTCATTTATATGTTATGCATGCTTGGTTAACATGTTTATGATTGACTAAGTGACATGTAAATGTTATGTTATGATTGGTTAAGTATATGCTAAGTGTTATGGTGTATGTTGGTTGCCTTTTATGATGATATGTTAGTTAGTTATGTTCCATATTCATGAATTTATAAATAAATGTGACTAGCTAAGCATGAAAAAAACCAAGTATATCTGTAAAAAAAAAGGACAAAAGGGAACCTTTGGAGATTGGTTCCAATGTGATAAAATCATTTCAGGATTTAAATGAAGTGTCAAAAAAAGAGAAGGGGCTAGCACAAGAACTACCAGAATATGCAGGGGATAACAGATATGAAGATCTAGTATTTGATAGTATTGCTTCTCTGTAGCGTATACTGGATACTAACACCTGAGGACTCTGAGAGCACACCACTCTACATGGACGAGGGTCTCAGTTAGCATGGATCCAGATGGGCAAGAGAGGCATATGAGCTGGATCAGATTGTCCAGAACCCGTAAGCCCGGTAGAGATGCCGGTACCGAAGGAAAAGCTCCCAATAGAAGAGGAGGATCTAGAAATGGAAGAGAACCCTGAATACACTTCATCTGGATCAGGATCTATTATGATAGTATCATTTCAAGGTTCAAGCGAGATGCAAAGGCACCAAAAGATCAAAGTCTGAACTATAGAGTTGTCCAAAAGAGATAGTTTACAGGAAACTCAAACGTCGCAAATTGATTTTTGCCGAACGTAACTTGGAATTGAATGCCCGTGAACTACAAAACTACATTTCTCCTCAAGGATGAAGATTTTATTTAATCAAATAGAAAGTCACATTTGTCGTCGTAATGTAATGGAAATGGCACTTAGCTGCCCGGCAACGGTGCCATTTTTTTTATCCTACCCAGTTGGTACACGTGATAAAACTTTATTGTCGTAATGCAATGTAAATGGATAAAAAAGATTTGTGATTTCCAAGGATTGCACTATAGGGTGCAACCCCAGGGTCATTCTCTACTGAGCTATTTATGTACCACTATTTACTAGCTTGTGTTTAGGTTCGCTTTGTAAATGAAAACTGTTGTTGATTCAAAATTGCTATCTACCCAAAGCTGATTACAAAATGAAATTTCATTTTGGTATTTTTGGATTGAGTAAAACAGTGAAAACAGAGTTGAAATGTAAAAAGTGTTGGATGATGAATTTCCTCTTGAAAATGAATTAGGCTATCATAGTTCACAAAAGATTAGGGAAAGTAGTAGTTTTCACACTAAGTTTCATAATGAAAACCCCAACAACTCACTGGGCCAAAAATTCCATGTAATGAGCTCCATTCCATGAAACCCTTTAAAAACACTTAGTGTGTGTATAGAAGTCGCAAGGTACAAAATTCAACTCAACACAATATTGCCTCTAAAATCAAGCACAACTAGGAAGATAAAAGGGAGCAACAAAGATTTCATTGAATAGGTAGAAATGAGACTTCACTCTACCACTCAAACACGAAGCAAGTTCAATACACAAATAATCCAAGTTTGGCTCGACCGAGACCAAGTATCTACGCACAAATTACAAGTCCTAACTCAGCAACTATGTAATCTATAATATAAATACATATTGAAACTAATACTCCCCTTTCAGAAATCAAACTTAGGCCAACTTCATATCCAAGAGGAAGGGAGAAGCTCAGCTACTCATGTGAAGTGGAATCGAACTCCGGATGGATGATTGGAGATGCATGGATGGATTAGAGGTGAGATGGGATGAGATAAGGGTTGTATGAGTAGAGAGAATGAGAGAAAATGTGAATGGGTGTGATCTCTGCCTCCCTCTTTCTGTCTCCCCTTGAAACTTACCCTATTTGGTGTGTACTAATAGTCCAAGGTTGGATCCAAGAATGTGGGTCAGGTTTTGTTTCCATTTGGAGCCTGATTTGTTACTGCTGCGCGATATTCACCGCCACAAACTTGAGGTTTCGCCATGGTGAACCTCTCCCGAGAGTTCTTCCCCCGCCTGAGTAAACTTTGGTCTTGATGAACTATGAATTACGCCGTGGAGAACTTTCCCAAAGCTGCTTTCTCATGATCTTATTCAGAGTTCATGAAATGAAATAGAAAATAGTTGAAATATCATTTTCTCATGAAAGAAATTAAGCACAATTATATCATTATTCATGGCAGATGCACCCAAAAAATCACGCTAATCAAGATCAACAACTCTAAATCTCAAATTAAGCACAAGAAGGGTCATGAAGGGCTAAAATTGAATTCAAAACTCTGAAAAGCCAAGCACAAATGTAGTACAAATAATGCTCAATTATCTATTTTGATGATATTCTGATTTATAGCAATAACATGGATGAGCATTTGAATCATTTGTATTGTGTGTTTTCATGAGATTAATGAACCATATTCTACATGCTTTCATTGGAAAATTTGTTGTGGTCTATTTTGATGATATTATGATTTATAGTAAGAACATGGATGAGCATTTAAATCATTTGTATTGTGTGCTTGATGTTTTGAGAAAGGAAAAATTATTTGCAAATATGAAAAAGTGTGACTTTTGCATGGATAAAATTGTTTTTCTTGGCTTTGTGGTGAGTGCTAAAGTAATAGAAGTAAATGAGGAATAGATAAGAGCTATAAAAGAATGGCCAGCACCTAAAAACACAACTGAGGTGAGGAGTTTTCATGGTTTGACTAGTTTTTATCGGCGCTTTGTGAAGGATTTTAGCACAATTACTGCTCTACTAACTGATATCATTAAAAAATCTATTGGTTTTAAATAGGATAAAGAGCAAGATGATGCATTCATGAAACTTAAGGATAAATTGTGTTCTGTACCTATGTTGATATTGCCTGATTTTAATAAAAGTTTTGAGATTGAATGTGATGTATCTGGAGTTGGGATAGGAGCTGTGTTAATACAGGAAGGGGAGGCAATTGCTTATTTTAGTGAAAACCTAAATGGAGAAGCCTTGAAATACCCAACATATGACAAAGAGCTTTATGCAGTTAAACGAGCATTGGAGAATTGGCAACACTACATTTGTCCAAGAAGTTTGTGATTCACACTAATCATCCATCCTTGAAGCATATTAAAGAGCAAGACAAGCTGAACAAGAGACAAGCAATGTGGCTGCAATTTATTGAGACATTCCCTTATGTCATCAAATATAAGAAAGGTAAAGAAAATGTGGTTGTTGATTTGTCAAGAAGTATACTCTTCTTTCTTCTCTTAGTACTGATTGCCTGGCTTTGATTATATCAAGGAGTTGTATGCAAATGATGCTGATTTTTTCGAACCTTTTCTTGCTTGTGAAAAGAGAGCGTTTGATCAATTTTATAGATATGGGGGTACTTGTTTAAAGAAAATAATTTATGTGTTCGTTAATGTTCATTGCGTGAATTGCTAGTGAGAGAAGCACGTGGGGGAGGATTAATGGGTGAAAAAGACTTTAGATGTTTTGTATGAGAATTTCATTTGGCCTAAAATGAGATGTGATTTGAAAAGAATATGTGCTAAATTATAACATGTAAAAAGGCAAAATCTAGAGTTTTGTCACATGGTTTGTATACCCCTTTACCTATGCCTAGTGAACCTTAGGTTGATATCTTAATGGATTTTGATTTGGGTTGCCTAGGTCAAAAAGAAGAATGGATTCCATATTTGTTATTGTTGATAGATTTTCAAAAATGGCACATTTCATTGCATGCCATAAAACTGATGATACCATATATATTGCTGATTTGTTCTTTAAAGAAATTGTGAGACTCCGTGATGTTCCCAAAATTCTTGAGTCATTTTTGGAGAGTCTTATGGGGTAAGCTTGGTACTAAATTGTTGTTCTCTACTGATTGGCATTCACAAACTGATGGGCAAACTGAAGTTGTTAATAGAACTTTGTCTCAATTGCTTAGAACTGTGATTCAAAAGAACTTAAAAAATTGGGAAAATTGCATACCATTCATTGAATTTGCATATAATAGGAATGTGCATTCATCTACTGATTATTCTCCATTTGAAATTGTGTATGGTTTTAACCCGTTAACCCCTTTGGATTTATTGCCATTGCCTATGATTGAACCTTATTTATACCATTTTCGTACTTGAATTTCCAGGGTTTTTGATTTAATTTTAGTCCTCCATTACCGTTCTTGTGCTTAATTGGAGATTTAGAGTTGTTGAATTGGATTAGTGAAATTTTGGGTGCATTTTCCATAAATAATGATACAAATGTACTTAAATTCTATCATGAGCAAATGATACTTCAAATATTTGCTATTCTATTTCAGGAATTCTGAACAAGAATATGAGGAGACAGCTCTAGAGAAGTTTGCCGCAGCGCAATTTAAAGTTTACCATGGCTAAAGTTCAGAACAGACAAGCACGAACTCTCAGGAGATGTTCGCCTTGATGAAACCTCATGTTCGCCACGGTGAATATCACTCAGCAACAACTAACCAGGCTCTAAAAGGAAAATAAACTCGACCGCCTTCTTTGATCCGACCCTGGACGGTTATTATAACCTAAATAGGGTAAGTGTCGAGAGGGGAGAAGGAAGAGAAGGCAGAGATCCATTCCATCCACATTTCTTCATTTTCTCTACATATCAAAACCCTACTACCATTCCATTTCATCAATAATCCATTATGATGCTTCAATCTTCCATTTGAAGTTTGATTTCCCATCACATGAGTAGCTGAGCATCTCCCTTCCTCTTGGAGATGAAGATAGCCTGAGTTTGAAGTTCCGAAAGGGGAGTATCGGCTTTCAATCTATATTTGTGTTATAGATTACTTTGTTTTTGAGTTAGAACTTGTAATTTGTACGTAGATACTTGGTCTCGATCGAGCCAAACTTAGATTATTTGTGTATTGAACTTGTTTTGTGATTGATGTGGTAGAGTGAAGTCTCACTTGTATCTATTCAATGAAATTTTTATTATTCTCTCTATCTTCCTAGTTGTGCTTGATTTTAGATGCAATGATGTGTTGAGTTGAATTTGTCACTTTGTGATTTCCGTACACACACTAAGTGTTTTTAAAAGGTTTCATGGAATGGAGTTCATTAAATGGAATTTCTGACCCAGCGAGTTGTTGGGGTTTTTATTACGAAACTTAGTGTGAGAATCAATACTTTCCCTAATCTTTTATGAACTATGACGGTTTGATTCATTTTCAAAAGGAACTTCATTATCCATACTTTACACTTCAATTCTGTTTTCACTACTTTCTCTAAATCAAAAATATCAAAAAGAAATTTTGTTTTATTTTGTAATTAGCTTTAGGTATATAGCAATTTTGAATAGAAGAAAATGGATTTCATTTGCAAAGCAAACCTCATCGCAAGCTAGTAAATAGTGGTACACAAATAGCTCCAGAGAGAACGACCCTAGGGTTGCATCCTGTGCAATCCTTGGAAATCACAATTATTTTGATCCATTTTCAAGGGCTAGATAACGACAAGATTTTATATTCCGTGGCTTAGGTTGAATCAGCCTATTGATGGGCGGGCAAGTCTTGATGGGAAAAAGAAAGATGAAATGGTGCAACTGTTAGTGTAGGATTTGACCAAGAGGGGGGTGAATTGGTCACAGATAAAAATTTAAAGCTTCAATCGTAGAGATAATAAAGATATCACTAAGAGAGCAGAGAAACAAAGAACACAAAGGTTTATCCTGGTTCAGTCCTCTCTGACCTACGTCTAGTCCTCAGAGCTCCTCTGAGATTTGCAATCCACTAATAACAATCAATCCGGCTTCAGAAGCCTTTACATTCAAGGAGTCACACTCCTCCTCACTAAATGCAATAGAACAGAGACTATCAATCTTTGTTTTCCAACTATCTCACAACCCAATAATCTCAAGGCCCCGTCCTTGAGTTTCTCAACAAATACAAGAATGAATCACTGGTTCAAACTCTCAAAAGAGTAGATATGATGAACACTGAAGCTCACAATGAAATATTGAATGTTTCTTAGAAGACAATAGATAAAGAGAAAGAGAATACTTGAGTGGTTGATCATCTCTTCTTTCCGTCTTCAATGGTTCTCTATTTATAGATGAAATCTTTTGAGTTATCCGTTAGAGAGAATCGAATATCCGTTACTCACACTGAGTAGCCGTTGTCTCTGGTTGTTGAGAGCATTGAATGCTATATTAAATACGTTCGTTTGACGACGGTGAAGTCTGCAAGAGTTCTTAGCTTCTTGTTGTCAGAGAACTTCAGTAGGTGAGACCCTTCTTGTTTCATAGGATATTGATTGTGCATTTATGGTGGCAAGTAGGTTTTAAAATTGTTGGACAGGAATAAGGAATGGGTTGGTAAAAGTGTATCTCCGTGTCAGACGCTGATTGTCAAATGAATCAGTAACTCGAGTTGATGAAAAATGTCACTCGAGTTCTTTCTCATAAGTTCACAGCCATTTCAAAATGTTATGTGTTGAAACTCAAGTTTCTCAAAATGACTGACTCGAGTTAAGAAAACTTTTATTTGGAAAACTCAAGTTTGAAATGCAAGTCATGAGTTTTAAGTTATGCAACTTCAGTTTTGAAAAGAGGTTGACTCAAGTCATGAAAACTTGAATGTTGTAACTCGAGTTTCAGTTGAAAGTTTTTGTAATTCTAGTTATGCAACTCGAGTTATGAGCTAGTGTAACTCGAGTTACATTGATGCAAAAAGTCTTTTAAAGATTTAAAAGTTACGAGACTCAAGTTTTGTTTGCTTGCAACTCGAGTTGTCTCAACTTGAAGTTGGCAACTCGAGTTGTTGCTGAAAGTTCTGAGCAACTCGAGTTGTTGAAGCCTCAAACTTGAGTTTCACTACATGAATTACCTTGGAAGAAAAATTTTCAAGCATGCAACTCGAGTTATGGAAATGCTGTGACTCGAGTCATCAAAACTTGAAGCATAGGACTCGATTTTTTGATGCAAGTTAAAGGTGACTCGAGTTGCTGCTCATTGAAAATACTTGGGCAGAAGTTATAAGGCATGTGACTCGAGTTGCTCAAAGGATGTAACTCAAGTCATCACAACTTGAAGTTGGAGACTCGAGTTGTAATTGAAAGTTTTCAAAAACATAGTTATGCAACTCGAGTTCTGCAGCATCTGACTCAAGTTGTTGAACTGGAAAACTCATTTTCAAAATTTCAAAAGTCATTTCCAAATGCTACCATGTAACCTTGAATTAAAACTTTGTTATCATCAAAACAAGGTATCAACAACAACAACAATAACAACAACTACTAAAAATTGTTCCATAGGGGCCAATCATTATACCTCAGACATTATTTTATTTTAGTGTATTTTCTCCATTTAATTATCATATGTTTTGCATGTTTATCATGATAATTACATCCATAGACAAATTATAAATATTGTATTAAATATCCCTGGTTGGTTGTTATGAGGGAACATAGATAAAGTAAGACAAGTATAACTTTAATAAGGTATGGAGATGCAAGTCGAAGTCATAGGCACTTGTAAGAGTACAAGGTGCTGGACTGACCCGCTATGAGAAAGCTGCATGGATTAAGTCATTAGCTTATCTCATATGTAATCATGTCACCACACCCATTGACCTGCGATCATCATGGATTCCTACAAGAGAGTCACTGAATTTTGAATTTGTCAAAAGTCAGTTTTGACCGCTTGATAATAAAGGCTATGATCAGACTTAGAGATCTTTCATCCAAAGGAATGTGAATGATCAAAATGGGATTTATCCTTTGTATTAGTTTAGAGATATTACTGGGCCCCTCATGAGTGAGTCTGAGAAATGTGTGGCCATACTATAACGAAAAGGAGTTTTTGTATATGAGATCAGACTAATCAGGGATCGAGAAAGTAATGATGAGGACTAGGAGGATGACATCATCCATGCCTCATCCTTGATAGAGATATTGTGTGACAAAAGGGACGTGATGTGGTTGCATGAAAGGTTGTCTCGTGTCAACAATTCTCATGTGATTTAGGTAGTCACAATGTCTTGCTAGAGGTCATTTGCGACTTGTAGGCTAGTATTGAGTTTAGCCCATTGCCAACTTCATATGGGCTCATAGGGTCTCATGTAAGAACAACCCAACATGAGCTTTAATTCTGGGGTTTATTTGAATTTTATATAGTATATATATATAAATTCGAAATGACATAAATATTATATTTTAGTTTAATATTTAATTTATTTGATAAATTAAATAAGTAAAATTATATAAAGATAAATTAAATTCGTTGGCTCACTATTTGAATTAATTATATGGATATAATTTATCAAATCAAATTAATCCAAATAATAATTGCAAAATTCGAATTTCATATTTTGAATTTCAAATTTCAAAAATTAAGATTAATAAAGATTAATCTAAAATATCCCTTTTGAAATTCAAATTTCAAGATTAATAAAGATTAATCTTGAATATCTTTTGGAATTCAAATTAAAGATTAATCTTGAATATCTTTGGAGATTCCGATTTTCAATATTAATAAAAGATTAGTCTTGAATATCTTTATCAAATTTGGATTTTTAAGATTAATAAAGATTAATCTTGGATTATGATGCTTTCCATGAGTTCTATAAATATGAGGACTCATGAGCAAGAGAAATGGGCAATTTGAATTTGATTGTGAGCCTCAAAGCCGTAGAGAGAGTGAGACGTCAAAAGCGCTAACACGCTGTGATTGTTAGGAACTATTCGCATGGATACTAGTAGAGGGAGATGATCAAAAGCGTCAGGTCTTGAGATTGTGTTCAAGAATGGGAAAAGTTCAAGAAAGGCTATGGGCGTTGGGATCCAAAAGATAACCAAACACAAAGGAAGCTATAATCAAGAACCGGAAAATGTAATACACTATCTCCTTGGTCTAAACGCCTTTGGCGGATCCATATATGAGACTAGAAAATTTTAAATTTGTAATCGTTTATTCCGTTGTTTGTACATTCTAATTCCAACAACAACTTCATGAGCATGTGAGACAACAAATCTAAAAGAAAAATGAGCAATATGCATTCAAAGCCTATAAAGGAAGAAGGCGTGTCCTTTTTTAACTGGAGATTGAGTGTGGGTATATATGAGAAAAGAAAGATTTCCAACTCAAAGAAAAGCAAAATTGGCTCCAAGAGGAGATGGTCCATTTCAAGTGCTTGAAAGAATAAATGATAATGCTTATAAGATTGATTTGCCTGGTAAGTATAATATTAGTGCTCTTTTTAATGTGACTGATTTATCTCCATTTGATGTAAGTGATTATTTGAGGATGAATCCTTTTGAGGAGAGAGGCAATGAAGAAGATCAGCAAGCTGACTCTTTGATTTCAAGTTATCCATTGCAAATTCCAAGTGGTCCAATCACAAGGGCAAGATCCAAAAAGATTAAAAAAGCATTAAATGAGCTAGTGCAGAAGACCTGGACAAAGCAAATTGCAATTGGATCAGATATGGATGGAAAAGCTAAAAATGTCACTAATCTCATTTGGGTTAATAATGGATTTGCAGATCAAGTTTTGGGTTTAGAGACTTGAAAGTAAAGAGCTTAGGCCAAATACTTCACATGGGTTTGACTCATTTAGGCCTAGATAAGCACATTTTGAGCTTTAGATGATGATAATATTTTAGGGGTTTTATCTGTACTAAATTTCTTATTGGCAAATTGGACTTTTGAATTTCCTTTTTTTAAGAGTTTTCTATTTTAAATTAGAATTTAAGATTTGCATTTACTGCAAATTATGTAACTTTTGAGTTTCGTTTTTTAATTAGAATTTAATATTTGCAATTAATGCAAATTAGGTCAGATTTGTGAGTTTCATTTAAATACTTTGTACCTCCTTTTTTGACGGCAGACTTGGATTTTGAATGAAAGCTTGCATTTTTATGCACTTTGAAAGGATTCTCTCTAGGGTTCTTTTTATAACTAACATACTTATCAAGGCTTGATCAACCTTGTGGTGTCTTCCAACATTTAGGGTCATTGTTCTTCCGTGTTCAAGGGTTCAAGTGGATCGTTGACCTCTGTTTAGCTTTTTTGGGGTGCGTATATTTTAGATTGGTTATGGGTTCTTGGAATCTTTCTCTAGTGGGTTCGCACCAGATATCTACACAACCATGAAAGCAACCCCATACATAATCTGGAAGAAACAAGAATTACCATATAACAATGTTTGTTTCTGGAATTTTATATGATACTTGAGTTTAAATTAGGCTTTGATATTATTTTTCCCATGTAGATAAGTACAAGAGCTTTAAATGAAGACTTGAACCACTTAATTTTGATTTTTCAAAAATTAATTATAATTTTTCAAAGTATATCAAAATTTTAACGATTGCCAAATCAACACTAACATAAAAGTGAATGCTAGGTAACAAGTGGTTTGATAATTCTAGAGTTTGGAAATCATTAAGGTGGTTTAGAAATTGTCTCCTTTTGCTCTTTGACGTACTCAAAGTGAGGTGTTGCTCATAGATGTATATTGCAACCATTACAGTGCTCAGTTTTTCGTGATTACATGGGGTTCATAATTTGTTATACCCTTAAAAATGCTTTGATTTTAATTTTTGTTGACTTATTGTTAGAGGGTCATAGGCCTCTCCTTGATACTGTTATAGTATTTTGTGGACCGGTGAATTTTATATCATGCTAGTTTCAATTTAGTGTATTCATTGTCTATCATGGATAGTGGGTTAGTGTTATTCAATTCCTTTAACTTTTTTTTTTTTTTGACATTCAGTTCCTTTAACTATGACAGTTGCTTAAGCATGTACATTTTTATGAAATCTATATAAAACCTGACTTGCACATAACCAGCAAGTCGTGATCAAATTTTTAAAGCTCAACCCGAGTCACATTTTTATGACTAGAGTCAAATTGATTTGAATTGAACATAACCAAGAAGTCCTGACCGAATTTCCTAGAGATTAATCCGAGTCAAATCTTTGACCAGAATCATTAAATCTAACTTTCACATAACCTGCATGTCATGAGCTTGCTGTCTCATATCAGCGTTACAATTTTCTTATTTAAGTTTCCAAATTGATCAAAATTCATCTTAAAGCTTACTAATCACCTTAATACATAGTAGAACATACTTTTCCAGATTACGGGTGGTCATCTGAAGATTAAGCCTCAACGGAATCATTGTTAAACGGAAACCAACTTTTGTCAAAAACAGTTAATGTTAAGTTCGGGCAACAATCCTTCTGAGTAATGGGAAGATTTGAACTCCAACGGACATTTATATCACCCCAACCTTAAATAGAGAGCATTGAAGATGAGTCAACAACCGAAGATTAAAAAAAAAATTATCAATGTGCATTGAATTTGCTCTTAGTGCTCTACTCTCTTCCAAATTAAATCTTCAGTTCTTAGAATTTATTCTTCAGAGAAAATTTTTCAAATCATTCATCAATTTATTTGAGTGAATTAAGATTTTGGAATCTTGAAATGGGTGATACACTCACATTGTGCAAGGGGGACTGTGAGCTCCGAATTGAGATATATGTATCAAGGCATTCAAAAGCCCTTCGAAGCTTAGAAGAGACAGTGAAAACTCCTAGAGATATTCTAAAGACTGAACATAAATCAAGTGATTGAGACTAAATATATTGTAGTGTTCATCTTTCTTTCCTTCATACAACACTCGGTCATATCAAGTATACTCTATTATTAATAATTTTATTCTATTAAATCATCACCCAATTCACCCCTTTGGGTGAAATCCTGTTTAACCATTAGCAAAGGAGAGGTGTCACTAGGCCTTGAGATTGGTCCTGTTCTTTTTGTCAATATGATTTCAGTAAAGCTTCCCTGTTAGATGTATTCTTGTTATAATGTTTGCAGGTTCCATCAATGTCACTCCTACATGCACACGTACACAAGGCAAACACGTCAATACTGGAGATATTTCACGCCCACTCAGAAACAGGATTAAACAGTGACGATAAAAGAGAGAAATGGTAAGCATAAAAGAAAAGAAAGACAAAGTGGGGCAGTTATACCAGAGAACCTGGGCATCATATTGTTGAGTTGTAAAGACATACAAAAAATCGACCACTGCTTCCTAAAACCACACTAGCCCAATAGCAACTAAGTAAATAAGGGGAAAAATATAGGAGAAAACGAGGGGGAAAATATTCTACCCACTTCCACGAGTACGAAAAGGATAACTGATATCAATAGTGGAACTAAACTCTGCAAGTACTCGTCATTCGTCACACATGGCCATGCTTTTATTGGTCCAAAAACTAATTTTTTTCCCCTCAATGCCTCAAATTTAACAAAAAGATGGATATAAATGCTCCAGTGTCTGGTGGATCTGAATCTTCTAATGCTGAAAACCTGTGAAGTTAGTGAAGTTGATTAGAATGTACCAACACTATATAAAGAGTACTAATACTTTGCTTCATACTTCACAAACACTTCAACTTCAGGTGATCCATTCTCTACTAGTGGTGCCTGAAAGTGTTAGAGAAGTGCGGTTGAACTCCCGTAACCATCACGGTGAGCTTTCTGCCATTTCCATGCAATCTGCAAACTCTCTTGAAGATTGGTGTACTGTGCAGACCAGTTCAGTTCAAGCAAGATCTTTGATGGGTCACTGTAAACTTCGGCGTATTCACCGGGGTGATGAGAAAGATATTCAACTTTAATGTCCACCCCTGTAGCCTTCTTACAAGCTTCCACAAACTCCTTAACAGATCTACCTGGTTCACAGAACCCCCAGAAGGAATTTTAACACAAATGTGAGTGAGATACCGTGACAAGAATGAGCAAATTCTGTAATGGATTATTGTAATGAGCTTGTTAAAAAACCTATTGACCCATTTAATTTAAATCAAATCCATCTATGAACTAGCTATGTTGATTGATCCATGTGTTTGTGTAAATAATCGATCCATCCAATTGATCCATTGGTTAAATATTTAGTTTAAATGTTTAATTTAATAATAATTAATATTAATATAAGCTTGACAAATTTTATTTCCAAAATATACATGTGCTGTAAAACAATAGATCTGGTATTGCTTTCAAATTTAGAGGAAATTTTGTTTTGCAGTTGTACTTATCATTGACAGAGATGATCTACAACTTAGAACACCTCAAAGCACTAGGTTTGCGATTCATAGTGTTCAACTACCTCTTCCGGTGCCAACATTGTAGATGCCAACTTTACCGGATTGGTATACCAGGTCAGTTACTTCAATATAATCTTGTATGCAAGTTCCTTCAGGTGTTTTATAATCCGTTCCCCTAACCTGCAAGAAGCCACCAAATGCAACGAGAAGTGAAAAACACTTGCAAGCACTTAATCATTATACAAATCATTAGAGTTTAAGTCAAGCCCTTCTGGTGCGTCCAGGAATAACTTGCCAATGTTAGAGAGGAGAAAATATTCGTTCCTCCAATAATAGAGGACTTCTCCAAGATGGCAAAACAATTAATTGTGGTAATGGTTATATTACAGTCGGCAAAAAAAAAAGGTAATGGAATTCAAGTTCCAATTGGAATTTTCAATCTGTAACTTGCAGAACTTTATTTGCAAGTAATACTTTTCTTTAAATTCCCAAAGTATCATACCCAAATTTTTATGGGCAATCCAAATTAGATATATCAAGACTAGAAAGGCTTGAACCAGCAAGCTCTTTATCCCCCTGATTCTTCAATATTGCATGTTTGTACTGGGTTCCACTTATATCAGGGCATATAGTCTGCATCCATCAGAACATATCTCATCTCTTTAATCAGCTTATAAATCTCATCGGATTGATGGTGAGATGTGTCACCCTTATAGAAGAAGAAAACCTCTCGCTGTATCTCTATCCTGCTATAACCAGGCTCCTTTGCCATCCCTGACTTCCTCATCACAGCCCTAACCTCCTCAACATTGTCCCACAGCCCAGAGTTGGCATATGCATTAGCCAATACAACATGTTTTCCAGCATTTGCAGGTTCTAATTCAAAGAATTTCTTTGATGCAATCTTTAACAAGCTCATGTCTCCATGAATCTTACAAGCCCCAATCAGAGCACCCCATAGTGCTGCATGTTCTATAATAGGTGAATTCAGGACAAACTCATAAGCCTCCTTTAACTTCCCAGCACGCCCCAAAAGGTCAACCATAGTTGCATAATGCTGACCTTGTGGCAGAATTTCGTACTCTCTTGTCATTGAAAGAAAATATTTCCATCCTTCATGAATCAAGCCGCCATGGCTACAAGCAGACAGAACAGCAAGGAAAGTGACATAATTTGGTCTAAAACCTTCTGATATCATTTTATGGAAAGATTCTATAACTTCTACAACCCTTCCATGCTGACCATAACCAGATATCAGAGAAGTCCAAGTAATGGTATTTCTGGTTGAACATTTATCAAATAGTAACTGCCCATCATAGATACTACTGCATTTAAAATACATGTCAATAAGGGCACTGTTGACAACTACATTGCCCGTAATTTGACACTTAATCATCACCCCATGGGCTTGCTTCCCAGGTTCCAGTGAAGCCAAGGTTGCACAGGCTCTAAAAACTGATGCAAAGGTATACTGATCAGGTCTCAAACCAGACTGTCTCATCGAATAGAAAAAATCTAATCCCACTTCTCCAAGGCCCTTTTGTATGTACCCAGCAATGATCACATTCCATGAAACTATGCCCTTCTCTGCCAAATTATTAAACAGAATGCAGGCAGTTTCTAGGTATCCTGATTTGGCATATAAAATTAACAATTTGGTCTTTAAGTATTCATTGGGAACATATCCAACTACAATCATTTGTGCATGGATTCTTCTGGCTTTCTTGTATTCTTTCCTCGATATACTTTCCTGTAGCAGAAGAGAATAGGTTCTTGATTGTACTTCTAATCCTGTACGACACAATAGCCCAATAGCTTCTGCCAACCTTCCAGATATACATAGACCTTTTAAAACTTTATCCAAGTCAGCGCCCTTTTTGCGAGGCTTTACCTGAAAACTGGTAATATCTGCCCAGTGATGATCGCAAGCATTGCCAAAGCAGAAGTTTTCCCACTCAAACAAGTGAATTACAAAATAGATTTCCCCCCATCTTTAGCCACAATTACAGGATGGATTTAGATATCACACATTTGAACCATAAAAAATTTTGCATTTATTAAAATATGGCATAAATTTGCGGAAAATACGTAGGAAATCCATTTGTTAACAAGTTATTATAAACTTCCTCAGGGGGAACAAAAAGTAATTAGACATGTTCACCTAAATCTCCCATTTGTGCGAATACATTGCCCAGGATGTGCAAAGAGGATGCAAGCTAACACAATCATAAAAATAAAACATAAAGAAAACCAAAGCACATGTTTACCTGCTGTTATTATTCTCCAATTGAATTCTTTTGACTGAGAGCATTGGACCAACTATCGCGTGAATCTCACCCGACGGAGAAGAAAACGCCTCCATTTGCAACTTCCGATTTTGAAATAAACAAATGAAGTTACATGGTGAAAAAGGCGTTGAAATTAGGTGAAGACCATTTAGGAGAACTGTATGATTGCAAAAGACAGAGTCAGAAGCCCATGAAATGAAAGTAGTGATTTCGATTTTAAGGGGATGACAAAATAAAACTGCAAATTTGAAGTTGTGCATGGACTTCATCCCAGAAATTGTTACGTTCGGGATTTGAAACTTGAAAAGGGTTTTTCTTCGGAGTTAAAGCTCACGATGAACTCTATCAAAAAAAAAAAATACTCAAAATAAACAAGAAGGGAGGGAAAAGGGAAGAATAGAGAAAACTGTTTTAACTACTTACTAACTCTTTTTCTTCTAAAAGGGAAATGAGAGAATGCAAACTACTTCCAATGTTTCAAGTATATTTAACATCATAAAATATAGATTAGCCTACATAAATAGTGCATGAGTACGGTAGTTGAAGGTTAGAGCGGAAGTTAACCGAGAGAGAGAATAAACAACGAAAGAAATCACACCAGTAGAGTAAGGGCGAAGAATGTTGGTGATCGAGGATTGAAAGATTGAGCTCCGAAACTGAAAATTTGGATGTGATGTCGAAGAGATTGATTCATACTGCGTACGCGCCAGAGAAAGACGACGCCAAATTAAGCTAACCTGAATTCTCATTGCCATTTCGTTTCACCCAAACAACACCACAACTACATTAAATCTTCATTCTCTCGTCAAGCAGTCGTTTCGAAGATATACTTAGATGAATTTTTTTTCGGAACAGCCAGGAAATGGACAGCACAATGGCAATCTAACAGAGAATCTACCAATGGAACTGAAGCTGTGAATTGATTCGTCGTCGCCGTTGTTATGCTCCGAGGCGGCTCCGCTGAGGAGTGCGATTAAGGCTGTAACGTTGGAATGGTAGATTCAGGAAATTTAGGAATTGTGGCATACCTGCTCGGCGAATACCAAAACGACGTCGTGCGGATCTAAGAGACCCAATCTGAACCTACCTTGTGAAAAACAAACAAGATTCCACTGTTATCGGCCTCAGATGGCTATTATATGTGCTTTGATAGCTGGATAGGTGATGACGCAATATAAAAAAGAAAGAAACCAAATGAACCATAAGCTGTTTTTATTTTAAATGCTGCAATAGGAGTGGAAATAACTTCATGGATGTGTTTGTGTGTAAGCATATACATAAAGATCCCATGAGTACTTAAAGCGACGCCCAGATATGCTCTTAGATATCACTATGCAATTACAATACGTCTTTGCTCAATGGATACAAAACACCATGCTTTATGCCACGGGCTTAGTAATTTACTTGATGAAAGCTCCATGTGGCCTAGTAAGCTTAACTCAAACTCAAGTTCTGGAACCTGCTAGTAAGCCTACAAAGACTTAACTTAGTTATGAGAACTAAGGAAGTCTAGAGAGAGATGGAGAACTTGGGAGAATGCTTTCAAATGCTTTTAACGAGTGTCCTGATCACTGACTATTGAACGTGGCAGCCCCCAATGTTTGACCACATGCTTGAAGAATAGTTGGGCTGTCTGTTCAGTAGAACATTCCTTGGGATTGGGAATGAAGGTGCCATACTTGGAGTACCGATCCACCACCACAATAATCCAGTTGAATCCTTCACTCGTGAGGAGACCCACGAAGTCCATAGAGATGCTCTCCCAAGGAAGTTCAGGTATTGGGAGAGGTTACAGTAGTCCGGTAGGTGCTGCTTGCTCTATCTTGTCGTATCGGCATACAAGACAAGTCTTTACATAAGCCTCGACATCTTCCTTCAACCGAGGCCAATAGTAGGAATCTCCTACTAGTGCTAGTGTGCGATGTAGGCCGAGGTGGCCGGCCCACTTGCTATCATGACATTCCTTCAACACCTCTTTTTGAAGGTTGTCATGAGAAGGGACATAGATACGCTGGCCTTTCGTGAGTAATAGTCCATCCTCGACCTAGAAACGTCGAGCCTTGCCTTTTTCAATAAGGCTAAGGATGGATTGGGCTATCTTATCATGCTTCAGCCCGTCCTCAATGTGCTCCCTTAAATTACTCTGAGGACGACATATACTAGCAAGGGTACTCTTGCGGCTCAAGGCATTGGCTACTAAATTGGCCTTTCCTGGTTTGTACTACGTGACGTACTCAAACTCTGCAAGGAAATCTTGCCACCGAGCTTACTTGGGGGTAAGCTTCTTTTGATTTTGGAAGTAGCTGGTGGCTATATTATCCGTCTTCATCACAAACTTACTCCCAAGTAAATAGTGTCTCCATGTTCAAAGACAATGGACTATCGCGGTCATTTCTTTTTCCTGCACTGTGTTACGCTTCCGGCTCTCAAAGGCAATGGGGTGTCCATCTTGCATTAAGATCCCACCAATAGCAAAGTCAGAAGCATCAGTATGTAGCTCAAAAGATTTGTTGATATCAGGCAGAGCAAGTACAGGTTCTTCAGTTATAGCCTTCTTTAGAGCTTTAAAGGCCTGTTAGCATTTGGGATTCCAGTTTCATACTTGCTTCTTCTTCAACAAATCTGTGAGTGGAGCGGCCACAACAAAATACCGCTAGATGAACCGGTGATAGTAGTTCACCAAGCCAAGAAAAGATCTTAACTCAGTGACTCTTATGGGTGGTTCCCACTCAAGTATAGCTTGTACTTTGGCTGGATCCATGCGAAGCTTTCCCTTGCCAATAATATGTCCCAAGAATGGTACTTCTTCTTGGGCGAAGGAACACTTCTCCTTTTTGATGTAGAGCTGCTTGTCCCTCAATGTAGAGAACACTTGTCTCAAGTGTTCCATATGCTCCCTCAAGGTCTTGCAGTATATGATAATGTCATCAAGGTAGACAACAACAAAACAATCAAGGAAAGGAGCAAGTACCTGGTTCATGAGTGTTGGAAATTGTGCCCTAGGGCCAATCATTGTACTTCGCACATTATTGTCCTAAATGTCCCTGATCAGTTATCTATGTGGGAACAAAGATAAAGCAAGACCGGCATGACTTTGATAAGGTATTGAGATACAAGTCAAAGTCGTAGGCACTTGTAAGAGTACAAGGTGCTGGAACGACCCACTATGAGAAAGCTACATGGATTAAGTCATTAGCTTATCTCATATGTAATCACGTCACAATGCCCTTCGACCTGAGATCATCATGGATTCCTACATGAAAGTCGTTAAGCTTTGACCTAGTTAAAAGTCATCTTTGACCGGGTGATGATAAAGGCTATGATCGAGCTTAGGGGTTTTCATGTAGAGGAATGTGAGTGATCAAGATGGGATTTGTCCCTCACATTAGTTGAGAGATATTACTAGGCTCCTCGATGAGTGAGCCTGAGAAATGTATGGTCATACTGTAAAGAAAAGGAGTTTTCGTGTCTTTAATCAGACTACTCAGGGATCAAGAAAGTAATGGTCGGGAACAGGAGGATGACGTCATCCATACCTCATCATTGACTGAAATATCGCGTGACAAAAGGGATGTGATATGGTTGCGTAAAAGGTTGCATCGTGTTAACGATCCCCGTATAATTTGGGTAGTCGTAATGTCTTGTTAGAGACCGCTTGCGACTTGTGGGCTAATGTTGAGTTTAGCCCACTGCCAACTTTATATGGGCCTACAGGGTCGCATGCAAAAACAGCCCAACATAAGCTTTATATGTGTATATATGTCGAAATTCGAAATTGCACAATATTATATAAATAATATTTGTGTGTCTTATTTTAATTTATTTGATAAATTAAACAACTAACGTCAATTTAATTTATGAGGATAAATTAAATCTATTGGCTCATTATTTGGATTAATTAAATGGATATGATTTGATCAGATCAATTTAATCCAAGTTAAGATTGCAAAATTCGAATTTAACATTTTGAATATTGAATTTCGAAATTCAAGGTTGGATCTAGAATATCTTTTGAAATTTGAATTTCAAGATTAGATCTAGAATATCTTTAAAATTCAAAATTTAATATTAGATCTTAAATATCTTTTGAAATTTGAATTTCAAGATTAGATCTAGAATATCTTTGAAATTTGAAATTTAATATTAGATCTTGAATATCTTTTGAAATTTGAATTTCAAGATTAGATCTAGAATATCCTTCTGAAATTAAAATTCAAATTTTTCAGGATTAATAAAAGATAATCTTTTATTATTGATGTACTCTATAAGCTTTATAAATATAAGTGCTCATGTACAGAAGAAAAAAAAAGAGAAATCCAATTTTCGAAATTGAGTCCATCCTTGAGCCAAGAAACCCTAGAGAGAGAGAGTGGAACCAAGAGGTGCTAGCACACTACTATTGTTGGAGACTGTTCGCGTGGATACCGGTAGAGGGAGGCGATTGAAAGAACGTCGGCTCCTCATGATCGGAAGTAAGAATACGGGACATTGTGCAACCTGAAGAGATCCAGACGCAAAGCAAGAGACAATCTTGAAACGCAAAAGGTACACCTTTATCTCCTCGATCTAAACGCCTTTGACAGATCCATATTTGGGATTAGAAAATTTTAAATTCTGCTACGTGTACGCCCTAATCCCAACAGTGGTATCAGAGCCACGTCAATTGGTGCATTTAGATTGAGTTTGTGTGATTAGCATGAGATGTATGCTTTCTTGAGTTCATATGTGCGTTGTGACTGAGAATATGATATATAGATGATATATAGGTTCTCGAATTCTTGAAGCATGTATGTTGTAAGCATGTATGAGTGATGTATGTGATACATAACATGTGCGTTTTAATTCTATATATGAGACACTATGTATGCGTTTTCGAATTTGTTCATATGAGGGGATATATGTTTGTATACATATGATGTATACACAAGTGCGGTTTTATTCTCATGAATATGTTCATGCATTCATACGATCACGGATTCGTATATGATACGAATCTGCAATACATGTGATGTATTGCTATGGGTTTATATGCTCTATTAAATCGAGAAGAGTTTTCCACAATAAAGAAACTGGATTTAGAATTCCACAGTAAACTCGCGGGGGTGCTGCCCCTCGACCCATATGCGTAGCGCGATATAATCTAAACACAATAAGAATCATTTGTACTTTATAAATTATTGCTTATTGTGATTTGATCTTGAATGATTGAATGGGTATGGTGAAACAACATGGCTTTGGTTTTATAAGGGGTTGTAAAATTTAAGTACGGCCTGCGTGTCGTGCCTTCCTCTAAAGATTCTTGATGTACATTCTTCTCTCATCTCACTTCCCCTTGTATGTTCAAACGAGGTTTCTTTCAATGTAATCTTTTAATCTTTTCTAGAATTCCTCTCATTGGCTTGAGATGATATAGGTTAGGGGAGCCATGTTGTCTCACGTTTATTATATGCTTTTGATTAGATCATTGCATGATAATTTATGATAATTTAATTGGTAATGTATGAGATGTAACTGCAAACCATATTATATTCAATTCGTTGAACCCTCCAAATGAATCTTAAGTCATAATGCTGTCAATTAATGAATAATTGTCAAAACCTCGATTGCTCAATTGTAGGTTCCACCAAAGTGGATGCATTTGAGTTATCTTGGGAAAACAATCGTGAGTAATGGTACTACTCACACAATTCATTATTATCTTGACTTAATTGAGATTATCAAAACGGTTTTGGATCTCAAGGCATTAGATGGGGTTAAACATGCCGGATCATATGAAGATCGAATCCCATAAAACCTAAGAGTTACATATGATGTAATTGGTAAATGGTTACCTACCTAAATAACTTGAATTTAGTGTCTTGCCAAAGCGGAGTTAAGTTTAAGTGAAATATGGATCTTAGCCCACTAATTATATTGAGGGTTGTTAATTCAGTGGGAGATTACTAATATGCTTCGCATATTTTGAAATGGTTGACTACTAATACTGCTACACTATCACTACGATCGGTCCTTGAGAAGGAAAAACTCAATGGGACAAACTTTCTTGACTGGTTCAGGAACTTGAGAATCATTCTCAAGCACGAAAGAAAGGCTTATGTCCTTGATCGGCCCATTCCTGATGAGCCTACAGCCAATGCTCCCAGAGCTCATAGAGATGCTTACACGAAGCATAAGGATGACTCTATGGACGTAGGATGCCTTATGTTAGCCACCATGGTTCCAAAGATCTAAAGAGATCTGGAACACATGGAGGCTTATGAGATGATTGTTCATCTCAAGGAAATGTTCTAGCAACAAGCAAGGCAGGAGAGGTTTGAGACCACTAAGGCCTTACATTCCTGCAAGATGGCTGAGGGTGCATCAGTTAGCTCCCATGTGTTAAAAATGAAGGGCTACATTGATCACCTTAAGAGGCTAGGATTTCCCTTCAGTCAGGAGTTAGCTACAGATTTGATCTTGAACTCACTCCCTGACTGTTATGATCGGTTTGTCATGAATTACAACATGAACAACATGGAGAAATCCGTTTCTAAACTGTATGGGATGCTCAAGACAGCTGAACAGAGCATCAAGAAAAGGCCTAGCACTGTTTTGATGGGTCAGAAAGGAAAGGGCATGAAAAGGAAAGGCAAGGTAATGGGAAGGGTAAAGGCTTCGCTGGTAAGACCAGAAGGGCAAACAAACCTCAAATCAAGTTCACGCCTAATAAGGTTAAGCCTCCAAAGGAAGGAGTCTGCTATTTCTGCAATGAACCTGGTCATTGGAAAACAAACTGCAAGCTCTTCCTGGAAGATCTGAAAAAGAAAAGGAAGGATAGCGGGGCTATCTCTTCAAGTATATATGTTATAGATATTCATTTTTTACTTCCTCTGCATTGGTATTGGATACCCATGTGGTTCTTACATCTGTACAAATGTGCAGGGTCTCAAGGACAGTAGAAAATTGAAGAAGGACGAAGTGGATCTACACATTCGGAATAAAGCAAGAGTTGCTGCTCTAGTTGTAGGCACTTATGAATTGGTTCTGCCCAGTGGGCTTTTATTAGTCTTGAACAATTGCTTTTATGTTCCTGCTTTAAGTAGTAACATTGTTTTGCTTGCTTATTTGGATAAGGAAGGTTATACTTCCATTGCCAGGAATGGCAAATGTTCTATTTATCGTAATGACATTTTTTATGCTGATGGTGATCTGCATCTTGATCATTACCTTTTGAATTTAGAACATCCCGCAAGTGGAAATATCTATAACATAACTTCTAAGAGGATTAAATCAAACGATTTGAATCCAACCTACCTATGGCATTGTCGTCTAGGCCACATAAATGAGAAATGCATTTCTAAACTCCAGCAAGATGGATTTCTTAACTCTTTTGATTTTCAATCAATCGACGTGTGTGAATCTTGCTTATTGGGAAAGATGACTAAGGCACCTTTTACTGGGCACAATGAGAGGGCCACTAATTTATTGGGCCTCTTACATACCGATGTATGTGGACCACTAAACACACCTGCAGAGGAGGTTACATGTACTTCATTACTTTTATAGATGATTTCAGTAGATATAGCTATGTTTATCTAATGAGACATAAATCTGAATCTTTTAAAATGTTCAAAATATTCCAAAATGAAGTTTAAAACAAACTTAGTAAGACAATTAAGAGCCTTTGATCTGATCGAGGAGGCGAATATTTGAGCCAAGAGTTTATTGACCATCTTAGGAGTTATGGGATAATCTCATAACTCACTCCTCCAGGAACCCCACAATGGAATGGAGTTTCTGAAAGGAGGAATCGAACTCTTTTAGATATGGTTCGATCTATGATGAGTCAAACAGATCTTCCACCTTCCTTTTGGGGCCATGCACTGGAAGCAGTTGCGTTCACACTGAATCGAGTTCCATTTAAGGCAGTTGAAAAGACACCATATGAGATATGGACTGGAAAGAAAGTGAGCTTGTCTTTTCTCAAGATTTAGGGATGTGAGGTCAATTTTAAACAGCAAGCCTCTGATAAATTATCAAACAGATCCTCCAAATGCCTTTTCGTGGGGTATCCCAAGGAAACAAAGGGATACTATGTCTATAATCCCACCGAACACAAAGTGTTTGTTGTTCGAAATGGTGTCTTTTTAGAAAGAGAGTTCATCTCTAAAAGAACCAGTGGGAGCAAGTTGCATCTCGAAGAAGTTCAAGAAACTCAAGACCCCACAGAGCCACTGATGGAAGACAGAGAAGACTCACAAGATGTTGTTGAGCCTCTTCAAGTAACACAAAACCTACGAAGGTCAGATAGATCACGAAAACCACCTTAGAGATATGGTTTTCTGGTTACTGGGAGTGGCTATAGTAGGATCAAACTCTGACAAGTGGCTAGATGCTATGAAGTCTAAAATGCGATCCATGTATGATAATCAAGTATGGACCTTGATTGACCCACCTGAAGGTGTAAAAACCATTGGGTGTAAATGGGTTTTTAAAGAGAAAACCGACATGGATGGCAATATCAGTATCTTCAAGGCAAGACTAGTTGCAGAAGGATTCACACAAACTCATGGTGTTGACTATGATGAAACCTTTTCCCCAGTAGCGATGGCCAAGTCAATCAGAATCCTTCTTGCCATTGCAGCATCTTATGACTATGAAATATGGCAGATGGACGTTAAGACAACTTTCCTTAATGGAAAGCTACTTGAGGATGTGTACATGACATAGCCTGAAGGATTTGTGCGTTCAAAGGACTCTAGAAAGGTATGCAAGCTTCAACGGTCCATTTATGGATTAAAGCAGGCATCACGAAGTTGGAATCATCGTTTTGATGAAGTAGTCAAAGAGTTTGGCTTCATTCAAAACATGGATAAACCTTGTGTTTACAAGAAAGTCAGTGGGAGCACAGTTGTATTCCTGGTGCTTTATGTTGATGACATCTTACTCATTGAGAATGACATTCCTACCTTGCAGAGTGTGAAGTCTTGGTTAGGAAAGTTATTTTCAATGAAAGACTTGGGTGAAGCCAATTACATCCTAGGGATTAGGATCTATAGAGATAGACCCAAGAGGTTATAGGCTTAAGTCAGAGTACATATATAGATAAAATGCTGCATAGGTTCAGTATGTAGGATTCAAAGAGAGGGTACATACCCATGTCTCATGGCATCCTTCTCTCAAAGGATCGATTATGTATGCCATATTTTGTACTCGACCGGATGTCTCATTTGCCTTGAGTATGACCAGTAGGTACCAATTGTGACACTCCTTAATCTTTACCTTTAGCATCATTAAATATCTATTTGAAGTACCTTTAGGCCTTTAGTGACTTAGAGTAACCAAAGAGTGAAAAATAAAATTTTCAAGTTTAGGGTTACTATTCACGTCACTATTCACATATTTTTGGGCCAACTTTAAAAATTCATAACTAATTCTAGAAAAATAGAAATTGAGTGCTTCCAATTTCTACTTGAAGCTTATAATTCTTATTTAAAGGAAAAATAATCATTGAGTCATTATCTTGTCCAATTGATACAGTTTACTGCGTGAAAAGTACTGTTCATTTGGCAATTTTTCATTTTCCAAGATTTTCAATGATTTTCTTCTATCTTTGGAACATCATAACTTTCTGTACAAAACTCCAAATCCATTGATCATAACTCCAATTGGGGTGGTTCAAATTTCTATGTGAAGCTCTTTCAGTATATTTTCATATAAAAATACTCAATTTTGGTCATCACAGCCATATCATTCCCAGAATTTCGTCAAATACAATCTGTTCCAGATTTCATTCCAGAAACAAGACACAATTTCAAAAATTCATATCTCCTATTACACAAGTCTAATTAACCCATATGACCTATCAAATTGAATCTTGACAAGTCTACTTTAATTCTGGAATGTTTCATGGTCATTGGGCAACATTTGACCACACAAAATCACGTTACAATTACACTGCCTCCAGAAAACGAATTTCATAGCCCTTACTCTTTAACTTCCAAAAATTCCAATTTTATATACAAGCATCTAAAAATCATGAACACTTGTATACCTACACAAAAACTCATTTTGGATCTAGAAGCATCAAAATCATCAGAAGAATTCATTTTCATCAGTTTCCAATCAGACCGAAATAGTGCACACATATTCAACAATATGAATTCTTCTTCATCACTTCTACCACTTGATTCATGTTTCCAAACTCTCATTCATGCATGGGAAAACATGATTCTTGCTCTCCTATGCCAAGTGGAAAATTGGGTAGCATAACTCCTAGGGTTTCATCATCCCAAAATTTACAACAACAACCAAACAACCACAAACTACACACCAACATACTCCTTACAACACAAGGAGTGTTTTCCATATGATTATTGGCTCTAAATCCCCCTCTTTATCACTTTCCCTCTCAAGAACCCTAATGTTCAATCTTGAAAAAGAGAGTTCTAATCAAAATTTGAAACCGTGGAAAGTGAAGAGGAGATCACAAGGAGGAGATTGGTATATAGCTTGAGGGGTCTTGCTTGCTTACCTTAAGTTTCCACCAAGCCTTTCTCTTCTTCCTCCTCATGAAGATGGCGTGGAATCCTCTCAATTTTCAGCCCATGAAGTGTCGTGCAAATGGCTGGAGGTGG
>JANTPZ010138181.1:0-10959 GCA_025593235.1 Vachellia pachyceras
GTTGCAAAAGTCTCCTTGTGTTGTAAGGAGCATGTTGATGTATATATTGTGGTTGATTGAGATTGTTTTTGAGTTTTGTAAAATTTTGGAATCATGAACATTTAGGGGAGGTGCTGCCCAAATTTTCATTTGATATGGGAGAGTTAAAATCAAGCTATACCATCCATGAATATGAGTTTGAAATCAAGAGTATGATGGTATAAGTGTTGAAAGTTGAAAAGTTCATGTTGTAGTAATTTGGGGAAACCTCTCGGCCAGAACAGTTTCATGGGGAAGGAGTGTTGTTTTGGTGATTTTGATGCTTCCAATGGATTCAAAATGGGTTTTTTTGTAGGGTAAAAGTGACCCCAAGTTTAGGGAAGCATTGGAAAATGTTAAACACAAGTTTAGGGTTTTAAGACTTATAAAGATTAAGGGGATGGTTAAAGGAGTTTTACATTGCTTCTTGCATTGGAAATGGCTTATGTTTGATGGCCATTATATTGTCAATTGTGTAGGCAAGATTTTGGTGTAAGAGAGTAATTTTCAAAGTGATCAAGAAAGGTTACAAAGCTAAAAGAAATTAAGGAGTAAAGGTAGCAAAGTTTTCTAACTCTATCTAACATTATTGTGAAATGATCTTAATGATGTGCATGACTTGATTATACTTATTACATTGTTGAAATGTGTTTATGAGTGATGTTATGCTATGGCCATATGCATTGATATGTGCTTGATACACATTTTACAATGTTACACATTTCTACATGAACTTGACGAATGTCATGCAATTTTCTATGTATGGTAGTAAACTTTGCTATTGGGATTTCCAAAAATCTCACTCTCCCCCACTAACCATTTTTAGGTGCAAGTTCTTCAAAGGGTAAGGAGAAAATGCATGATGCTTGAAGCAAGAATTTCACATGTTATGAATATGGATTGTGTTGTAAAGTTTGTTATTTGAGACTTAGCCATGTATTGTAATATGTAGTTAAACCATGAATGTTTGGTTGATATGTGGTAGTTAATGTATGTTTTAAAGGACTTTCATTTGCATGGTTACACAAGATTAAAAGTGGTTTATAAGTTAGGATTTCAAGTGATGAAGTTTTAAATTGACTAGTTTAACTAATTGTCAAAGTGAAGTTGGTCAAACCTCATACTTTGACCTGTTGGGAAATAGAGCAAATGAACTCCAAATGACTTAAAATTTTCCAGAAAAATAGTTCACATTGCAAGCTTTAAAACAAGCCAAAGAACACTTAATTTGGAGTTTTTTTACAGAAAGTTATGATGTCCCAAAGTTTGAAGAAAATCACTGAAAAACCTGGAAAAATGAAAAATTGCCAAATGAACAGTACATTTTTACGTATTAAATTGTATCAATTGGGCAAGTTAATGACTCAATGAGTATTTTTCCCTTATATAGGAATTTATAAGCTTCAAATAGAAATTGGAAGAACTCAATTTCAATTTTTCTATAATTAGTTATGAATTTTCAAAGTTGATCCGAAAACTGTAAATAGTAACTTTCAAAAGTTGAAAGTTTTCATTTTGAACCTTTTGGACTTTTTGAATGAATTGAGGCTTCCCTTTTTTTCCAAATCAATATAAAATGAAGCTAAAGGCAAGGTTAAGGTGTGTTACATAGATGCAACAAGAAGAGGTAGGTCTAGTGATGAGATCCTGTCCTACGACTTTAATACTTGAGAGTTATAGAAAGTTAAGATAAATATGTAGAGCATGTATTGAAAGCCATTAGAAAAGAGCTGCAAAAGCTTACTACTCTACATAGATGGGAATTGTGCTTAGCATAGCTAGAAGCCTGAGAGGCTTATGAGCTGGACTAGTTAAGAGAGAACTCTATGGGGAACAAGAAAGAGTTTTTGACTATATGAGATGACACCAAATAGTGGGCTTTGGTTAGGGCAAAGACCGTGATAATAGGGTTTCCTTAGCAGACCTGTAAGTTGCCTGTTGAAGTGGAAGCTCTAATTTATAATGTATTCCCTGAAGATTTAAATTATGAGATTCAGTAATGATGTAAAGTGCCAGAGTAGCAATAGTTATGATGGTTGAGCATGAGAATACAATGCTAATTGTAATACACTTAGTTTTTATCATTTAACACACATAACGGAAGCATTTGGAACCACTTTAGTTGGCCATAACTTGCGAAAAATTATTTTTGAAAACTTTTGTTTTCGTATTACTATTCATAACTCTCTAAAAATGACATTAACTTAGAAAAAAACGTAATTAATTATAGAAAAATTGAAATTGAGTGATTCCAAATTCTATGAAAGATAACTGGATAAAATTAAAGGAAAAATAAGTTCAAGATAATTTCTCTTGAAAATCGTACCCAGTTTTAATTTCAAAAGTTATTGTTCATTTGGTCATTTTCTATTTTTCCAGTATTTTGGCCCAACTTTGAAAAGGCATATCTCTTATGACGATTATCGGATTTGGACGAATTACCACTCATTTTAAAGGGAAATATCATATCTATTTTTTGGTACAATCTCACACCCAATCTCACTTGCCTCGCTTAAAATGAACCAGTCAACTTTAGGTTCAATTTTGTTGACTTTTATCCCCATTTGCTCATACTTGGTCCAATTGAGGTATGGTTGCTTTAACTTGCAATATTAATGCCCTTAGAGCATGTTAAACTATTCTAGCATCCTTGAAAATAAAATATACTACTACACATGCTATCAAATGCTTATTAAACACTTACCAAACCTCCAAGCATTCTCCTTATTTCTTTTTCTCTTCTTGGATAAGGCTAGCCTTTGGGTTTGGGTTACATTGATAGGGTAAGATTCTTGGGAATCTTAGTAGCATAAGAAACTATTGTATAATCACATATCATGTACTGAAAACATAATACATGCTCAACCTACTTAGCCTTTAAAATAAAATGCTATGCATACCTTATATGTTACACAACATAGCATAGAGAGAAATCATCATGTCATAACCTTATCAATCACACCATGTCATATTAACCTAATCATAGCAAAGCAAGTAATTATGCAACAAATACTATAAAATGTAATTAAAATAATAATTGCTAAGCTACCTCTTCTCCTTCCTTTTGTTGGTCTATGGGGTGTCAAGTCCCTCCTTTCTAATCTCCAATGGTCCTAGATAACATCACATATTAATTAACAACACATTAAGACCATTGATCACATTACTTTTTCATAACTATTCTTAACTTGCTCTATGTAACCTTAACTTTGCATTTCCGTGTCCTTTGGCTTAAAAATTTTTCTAACATGCTTCTCCATTAACTTTGAAGTAAGGTTTATTATTTATGTTACATGGCATAATTGTTTCTCTTTAGATAATCATGCATGTTGATGTATTGTTAGAGTTGTTTACTACTGGGATTTCTTTAAAATCTGACCCTTTCCAATAACAAACCATAGGCACAAGCTCAAGAAGCAAGGGCAAGGTGGTGCAAAGGTGAAAGTTGAAAGTTGAGTGGCTTCTTAAGGGAAAGCTTGCACATGATGTGTTGCTTTGATAGTTGATGTATATGTGTGCACAACTATAAATTCTTGGATGAATGTAAATTAAACTCCAACACTAAGTCATTTATGTGATATGAAATATGGATTGGTATATTTGGTAGTGGAATACTCAAAGGAAGTGAAAAGAGCATGTATGCTTGGCTAAAGAAGGGTCCAAAGCCCTCCAATAGGACAATGCATGACATTTTAAGAAAATAAGTCCAATTGTCCTCAGAACTCGAGTTTTAAGCCTTTGTACCACAACTCGAGTTTCTTTTTCCCATAACTCGAGTTTCTGAGCTTTGCTTCCTCAAATTTGTTTCCGGTACTTACACAGAAGCTTGCAAAACTTACTAAAAACACTTCGATGCTTAAGTTAGTATAGTCAATCATCAAAACAATGGTAAATCAACATTACTTATAGTTCATTGGGATTCACCATTCCCAATTGCTTTCGGATGTTCATGAATTGTTCCCTGGCTAACAGTTTGGTGAAGATGTCTGCTATTTGTTGATGGGTTGGAATGAATACCACTTTGATGTCTTTCCTTTGCACATGATCTCGGATGAAGTGATGATGTATATCGATATGCTTTGTCCGAGAGTGATGCACAGGATTCTTGGCTAAATTTATAGTGCTGGTGTTGTCACAGAATATGAGAATTTCTGTGAAACTCATTCCCAAATATTGAAGTTGTTGTTTCATCCACAACACTTGAGCACAACAACTTGCAGCAGCTATGTATTCAGCTTCTATTGAAGGTAGTGAAACTGTTGGTTTCTTGCTGAACCATGATACTAAAGATCCTCCAAGGAATTGGCATTGACCACTCGTGCTTTTTCTATCTGTTTTGTAACCAGCGTGGTCCGAGTCTGAGTACGCAATCAACTACTCATTTGTTCCTTTAGGATACCATATTCTAAGGTCAATGGTGCCAGCAAGATATCTGAATATATGTTTCACATACTCGGCATGTGATTCTTTTGGTGCTGCCTGATAACGCGCACACATCCCAACGCTAAACTGAATATCTGGTCTACTAGCACCAAGATATCTGTTTTGGCAAATATCGTTGTTAGTAGCACCAAATATAATGTCATCTACATAAATTTGTACAATTAGCATGTCAGACTTAGAATGTTTGACAAATAGAGTTGTATCAACCTTTCCTCTAGTGAAACCTTTCTTGATTAAGAAGTTGCTAAGTCTTTCATACCAAGCTCTTGGTGCTTGTTTTAAACCATAAAGTGCTTTCTTAAGTTTAAAAACATGATCGAGCTTAGAAAAATCTTCAAAACCTGGAGGTTGTTTAACATATACTTCCTCCATAATGAACCCATTTAGAAAAGCACTTTTGACATCCATTTGAAAAAGTTTGAAATCTATTAAGCACGCAAAAGCAAGTAGGATACGTATGGCTTCCAATCTTGCCACTGGAGCATACGTTTCCTCATAATCAATCCCTTCTTCTTGATTGTAGCCTTTTGCCACAAATCGAGCTTTATTTCTGACAGTGTTTCTGGATTCGTCAAGTTTGTTTCTAAATACCCATTTAGTGTCTATGATCGGATGATCATCTGGACGGGATACTAAGTCCCAAACTTGGTTTCTTTCAAATTGGTTTAGATCTTCTTCCATAGCTATAATCCAATCATTGTCAGTCAAAGCTTCCTCAACATTTTTAGGCTCTATTTTTGAAATAAATGCTGAAAATTGAGCCTCATTTAGAAATCTTTTTCGTGTTCGTACACCTTCATCCACTTCTCCAATAACTTGATCTAGAGGGTGGTTGCGGATGTACTTCCACGCTCTTGGTTGAGGGGATTGAGGATGTTCATCTGATTGATCCTTTTCAAAATCATTTGTTGGTTGATCATCGGTTGAACCATCCTTCTTTGTATTTTCAAAACCTTTTGAAATAATAACTTCTTCATCAAGATCAGGTTTTGCTTGAGGTTCGGTTTCAACAAATACAACATGTACTGACTCTTCTACCACACAAGTACGTTTGTTAAAGACTCTAAATGCTTTATTTCTATTGGAATATCTTAGGAATAAACCTTCATCAGATTTAGGATCGAATTTACCGAGATTATCCTTGCCATTGTTGTGGATGAAACATTTGCTTCCGAATATGTGTAAGTGAGATAAGTTGGGCTTCCTTCCTTTAAATAGCTCATAAGGAGTCTTTCCCATTGATGTCCTGATGTAGGCTCGGTTGGATATGTAGCATGCCATGCTTAGAGCATCAGCCAAAAATACTTGAGAAACTTTCTTCTCGCACATCATTGATTGAGCCATATCTGCAAGCACTCGATTCTTTCGTTCCACGACTCCATTTTGTTGAGGCGTTCTTGGAGCTGAAAAGTTGTGGTTGATTCCTTCTTTTTCACAGTATGTTGCAAAATCACCATTCTCGAATTCTCCACCATGATCTGTTCTAATTGAAACAATGGACATACCCTTCTCATTTTGGACCTTTTTGGCAAAAGTGGTAAATAACTCAAAGGTTTCATTCTTTAAAGCTAGAAATATGGTCCAGGTAAATCTTGAGAAATCATCTACAATAACTAGAGTGTAGAGATTTCCTCCTAGACTCCTTACTCTTGCGGGACCTATTAGATCCATGTGAAGTAGTTCAAGGGGTCTCTTAGTTGAATCTCTTTCTTTGATTTAAAAGAAGACTTGGTTTTTTTTCCCATCTGACAAGCATCACAAACTAAGTAATTTTTTAAACTTAATTTAGGAATCCCTTGAACTAATTAATTCTTGATTAATCGGTCAAGTTGATTCATGTTAACATGTGCTAAACGTTTATGCCATAAACATCTCTCATCAGCTTGACTGATTAAGCAAGAGTTAGAAAAAGCATTTTCTAAATCAATGGTATAACAGTTACCATCCCTTGGAGCTCGGAGTTGGTTGTTCAACTTTTCTTTGTTGATAGGTAAATCCTTCTTGTTGATGATGAAGCATTCGTGTGAGTCGAAGATCACCCAATTATCTTTATTAGCACTTTGGCTTACACTTAGGAGATTGTGACACAATCCTTCCACGTGATAAACATCTTTGACTGGTGCTCCATTCGCATTACTAACTTCACCAACTCCAACAATTCTGCAGGATTGGTTGCCTCCAAAGCTTACTTTTCCTCCTTCTTTTGCTCTAAGGTTGACAAACTTATTTTTGTCACCCGTCATATGTCTTGACCATCCACTATTGATATACCACTTACTTGATTTAGATGCTTTAAGACAAACCTGCAAGAAGATCATTTAATTGATTTAGGTACCTAAGTCTTGTTGGGTCCTTTCAGGTTAGTGCTTGGTGCCTTTGGAACATAAGTTCCTTTAGGTACCCATTTATAAGTTCCAAGGTTTTTCTTCTTCCTAAAATAGCAAGAAGTAGTTCTATGCCCCTTTCTATTACAATAACTACAAAAAAACAAAAGGCTAAGACGCATGCACAGATTTTTGGAAGAATTTTAAATAACTTTTGTTACCATTCTTCTTCTTTCCTTTATGAAAGTCGTTTGCAGGATTATAGCCTATACCACTACGATCATTAGTTACTCTTTGGGTTTTCAAAATGATTTGTAACATTTCACTACCTTTTGTAAATCTTTCAAGAGATTTTGTTAATATATCATTTTCATTTTTCAAAGTTTCGCACTTAGAACATACAGGGACAATGTCAGTTTTCTCAATCGGCTTTTCAAGTTCTCTAACCTTCTTCCTAAGGAAAGATAATTCCTTTACAAATTTCAATAATTCAAGATGCATTTCATCATAATCTTCAAGTAATTCGTCATAAGTGGGGTTGGTGAGAATTACCTCCTCTGTCTCTGAATCTTCTTCTTCCTGAGCCACGAGACAAAGGTTGGCTTCCTCCTCAGCTTCGCTTTCTTCGTCTGAGGTGCTGTCGCCCCAAATTTCAGAGATATATGCCTTCTTCTTCTTAAAGAATCTCGGTTTCTTTTTCTCCTTCTCTTTGTTCTGAGCAGCAAGCAGCGGACAATCAGCCCTGACGTGTCCTGGCTTATTGTATTCGTAGCAAACAATTCTGCTTGATCCTCTTTTTAGTGGTCGTCGGGTCTGCTGATCTTTTCGGTACATTCTTCTAAACTTGCAAACTACCATTGCAAGTTCTTCGTCTTCTACACCTTCTTCGTCATCTTCCTCTGTTTCAGGCTCATTTTCCTTTTCTTTTACTATTTTGTGTGCAAGCCCCTTTTTCTTATTTTCTTCAATGTTGGATAATTCTTTCTTAAATTTCTGCTTGCTCTCGTACTCAGCGAGGTTGCCAAACAATGTTGCCACTGAAGTCATCAACTCTCCTCGGGACTCTTCAATAGCTGTTACTTTCGCCTCCCACTTACTGGATGCACATTGAGGATTTTTCTCACTTGGGAGCGTTGATCGTATGTTTTTTCGAGAGCGGCTAACTTGTTGATAAGGTGAGTATGCCGCATCTGGAATTCTGCAATCGTTTCTTCATCCCTCATTCTGAGTAAATCATACTTAGTGGTGAGCATGTTCACTCTGCTTTCCTTTATTGCTTCAGTGCCTTCATAGGCTATCTCCAATGCTTCCCACAGGTGTTTTGCGGAAGGCAGAGTACAGACCTTGAAGTAGTCATCTTCATTTAAAGTGCTTGTAGCATTAGATAGCTTTTCTGTTCAACAGCATCTTCTTCTTATCTTTGTCATCGAACTCTGCTTTTGGCTTTGGAACCAGCTGATCTTTGTCCTTCTTCATTGGCACAATGTTTCCTGTTTTAAGAATATCCCACAAATCAAAGTCAGTAGCCATAATAAAGTTCTAAAATTTAATCTTCCAAAATGAGAATTTTTGGCTGTTGAATGCTGGTGGTCTAGTAATCGATGTTCCGTCGACTATAACGTGTTCGCCAAATCCTGTCATGATCGCTCTTGAGACAGTTACATCATTTAAATAAGAGACCTGCTCTGATACCAAATGTTAGTGTAGGATTTGACCAAGAGGGGGGGTGAATTGGTCACTTTTAAAAATTAAAGCGTAAATCACAGAAATTAAAATGAAGTCACCGAGAGTGCAGAAGAATAATGGACATGGCGATTTATCCTGTTCGGTCCTCTCTGACCTACGTCCAGTCCTCAGAGATCCTCTGAGATTTCCAATCCACTAATAACAATCAACCTGGCTTCACAAGCCTTTATAATCAAGGAGTCGCACTCCCCCTCACTATTTGCAAGAAAACAGAGACCTTCACTCTTTGTTTTTCGACAAACTTACAGCCCAATAACCTCAAGGCCCCGACCTTGAGTTTCTCAACGAATACAAGAATGAATCCCAAGTTTAAACTCTCAAAAGAGTAGATGTGCTAATCACTGAAGCTCACTGTGTATTTTGAATATTACAGAAGACAGTAAGTGTATGAATAATAGCATAGTTGGTCGTCATCTGCTTCCATCTTCAATGCTTCTCTATTTATAGTTGAAGTCATTCAATGTGTCCGTTAGAGAAGGCCAAATGTATGTTACTCAGATTGAATGTCCGTTGTCTCTGGTTGGTGTGTGCATTAAATGCGGTAATAAATACGTTCCTTTGACGATGGCGGAGTCTGAGAAGATTTTGATTTCATTTCGTTTCTCAAAGATCATTAGCAGACATATCTTTTCCTGTTTCATAGGTTAGCAATCATGCATTTATGGCAGCAAGTAAGTTTTTAAATCTTTGACATTAAAGAGGAAAGATCTGGTAAAAAGTGAAGTTCAGTGTCAGACGTTGCTGTCAGATAAAGGTAGGACTCGAGTTCAAGAATTTTCATAACTCGAGTTCTATTTCATGAGTTCACAGCAGTTTGAAATGTCATGTAATGAAACTTCAAGTTTTCATAATGCCAGACTCGAGTTAAGAAAACTTTAAGATGAAAACTCGAGTTTATATTGGAAGTTTCAGAATGTAGTTTTGGAACTTTCATTTGGAAAACTCGAGTTCAGAATGCAAGTTATGAAATCATGTTGTGAAACTTGAGTTTTGAATGTGCATGAGTCAAGTTTTATAATAAGAATTGGTTGATCATTTGAGAAAGGCATGAAACTTGAGTTTTGAAAAACATGGAACTCGAGTTGTTAAAACTCTAATGCCAAAACTTCTAGTTTCAATTCAAGTTTTGGGAAACTGTTCTGGAACTCGAGTTGTGTGCTTCTGGAACTCGAGTTTTAGTGAAACAATGTCTTCCACAGTAGTTCAAAGACACGAAACTCAAGTTCTGTAGTCCTGGAACTCGAGTTGTCACAACTTGAAGCTGAAAACTCGAGTTTGCCTTGAAAGTTTTGGAAAACTCGAGTTCTAAAAATCACAAACTTGAGTTCTACCACATGAAGTTCCTTAGACATAAGACTTTAGGCATGAAACTCGAGTTTTAAGAAGGAGAAACTCGAGTCATCAAAACTTCTTTATGGAAACTCGAGTTCTTGCTGAAAGTTTTAAAATCAAAGGCACAGAACTTGAGTTTTCAAAACATCTAACTCGAGTTTTTGAACTATAAAAACAATTTTTCAAAATTTCAAAGCTATTTTCAAATCTTGCCATATAAACTGAATTATGACTTTGTTATCATCAAAATAAGGCATCAACACATTAATGGTAAAAGCATATGGTCATTGTTGAGAGTAACGGCTATTAATGGAGTCCAACGGACACCTCATTACTTATCAACTATAAAGGGCAAAGCATTCAATACAGAGAAGAACAACGAACATTGTAAACATTAAAAAGTCATTTATTAGGTTCTCTGTAAATCTTCCAATATTCCTTCTATACTTCAGTATTAGCTATCTACTCTTTTGAGAGAGTTTCATTGAGCTAACATTCATTGTAAATTTGTGAGAAACTAAAGGTTGGGGCCTTGAGCTGTTGGGCTGAGATTGAGATAGAAAACAGAGGGTGCATTACTTTGTTCTAGTGAAAAGAAAACAGGGGAGTAAATTCCCATTTGTATAGGCTTGTAAAGCCTTAGATTGATGTTGATAGTGGATTTGGAAATCTCAGAGGTTCTCTGAGGACTGGACGTAGGTCAAGAGGACCGAACCAGGATAAATCTCCATGTTCATCTTTCTTCTTCTCTCTCGGTGATTTTGTTCTCACTTTTGTGATTTAAGTTTTAAATTTTTAAAGTGACCAATTCACCCCCTCTTGGTCAAATCCTATACTAACATTTGGTATCAAAGCAGGTCTCTTGGATAAAGGACATAACAGTTTCAAGAGTGATCATGGCAGGATTTGGCGAACATATACTCACAGATGGAGCTTCCATCACCAAGCCTCCAAGCATTCAATAGTCAAAAATTTTCTTTTTGGAAAATTAAGTTTCAAAATTTTATCTTAGCCACTGACATTAATTTGTGGGATGTATTTGAACAGGGAAACTATGTACCTATGAAGGTAGAAGATGGACTAACTCCTAAAACTC